>MU855525.1:0-48798 GCA_033296695.1 Staphylotrichum tortipilum | reverse complement strand
CACCCTGCGGCAGCAGCGCCGGACTCGTCAGCGCCGACCCCCCGTAGCTGCTGCCCCCACCAGTGTATTGTTGCTGTCCCTGCTGGTGATGAACCCCCCTCCCCTCACCACCTAGCCCGTAAGGGTGTTGCTGCTGCCCGTGCCCCCCCATCGGCCCAAAAAAGGGCGACGTCGTCGCCGAGGTGGTGTACCCCTGCCCGCCGTGGCCGTGGAGCCTGTACTCGGACGAGACGGAGGAGTACGAGTTGTGGCGGCTGAGGTGGGCCGAGGTGGAGGAGGAGGAGGACGGGTCTTGTTGGGCGTGCAGGGCGGGGGAGGAGTAGGAGTGATAGTGCCGGGTGCTTGCGCTGGCGGTTGTGTCTTGCTGCGGGCGGAGGGCGGGGGAGATGGATGGGTGCCGGGAGGGGTTGGTGGTGGTGTGGAAGATGGAGGCGGTGGTTGGGGAGGGGGTGTGGGCTGGGCTGGTGGTTGCCGTCGTGTTGGCTGTCGGGGAGGCGGTGGCCTCCATGTCCATGTCCATGTCGACGTCTGCATCCACGTCGGCGTCGGGGTCGGCCGTGATCCTGCCGTAGCCGCCGATCGGGTTGTAGGTGTCGCCGCCGACGAGCGCCGGGGACGGCAGCCCCGAGTGTGGGAGCGTCGGTTCCGGGTCGAGCTTCGCTTCGGAGCCGCACTGCGCCTTGAGCTTGGCCACGCAGTCTTCGAGATAGCGGACGTATTCGATCGAGGCCTGGGCGGGGAGAGGGTGGTCGTGTCAGCTGGGAGGGCTACCAGTGCCAGAAGATGGATGGCCTAAGGCACTCACCTGCAGGATAGCCAGCTTGTGCATCTCGCCCGTGCACGCGGGGATCAGGCTTTTGAGCACGGCAAACTCCTCGTTCATCTTGGACCGCCGCCGCCGCTCGATCAGGCTGTGTGCCGTCTTGCGCGCAATCTTCCTGCCCGCCGCGCTCGTCGCCGACGGCTGTTTTCTCTTGGTGCCGCCGCCCGCTGCCGCCGTCGCGGAGCTAGCTCCGGAGCTCCCACCATTATTGCCGCCCTTGGCCGCCGTCTTGGAGGCGCTCGACGACGCCACCTCGGGGCTGGGCTCCTCGCGCGGCTTCATCTGGATGATCTTACGCGACCGCGTGGGAGGCGGCGGCAGGGCGAACTGGTCCTTGGGCGGGTTCGCCGCCGAGGACCGTCGGCGGGACTTGACCGTCTCGCTGGCCTGGGCCGGGTAGAAGGTGGCCGACGTGGTGCTTGGGCCGGCCTCGCCCGACACGGCGGGCGGCGGAAGCTCAAAGGCCAGCTGCAGCGAGGCCATCTTGGAGCCGTCCTGGCCCGTCAGGTCGGTCGACGACGCCGGCGTTGGGAGCGATGCCCGCGGCATGGTCGCCGCGTGAGGAGGAATAGGGTATAGGAATTAATGAACAAGGAATAGGTAGAGGTAGAGGTGGGAAGCAGAGGCTCAGCTCAGCAAGCCGACCCGGGCCAGATAGATAACTCCCACCGCCCGTAGACGGCACGCGGGCGTTCTATCCTGTCCTGATTTTGACGGGTAGAGGAGCCGGAGCTTGGCGTGCTCTCCCAATAAGTACGGCGGACGTGTGTGGGCGGGCTGGGTGAGACAATCCCTGGTGGTCTGTCGAGAAGGGGAAGCCTGGAAGACGTCAAGGCGTGTGCATGTGAGGCGGGTGGTGCAGTGTGTTCCAGAAGCCCAGAGCCCACGGGTCAGATGTCGCAGCTGACGACGACGGGCTAGGAAGGGGGAGGGGAGGACGATGGGGAGCGAGGATGATGATGATGATGATGACGCTGCGACAAACCGAGAGTGAACAATGGCTGGACCGGGCCCGGCCAGGCTGATAACCTTCTCATACAAAGCTCACTCCCTTCCTCGCTCGGGTAACGGACGGATGGACATCAGCGTTGGCGTGGCCCAGACTGAGCTGCTCATGCTTGGCCAGAGCAGCAGCCCCAGACAGACACCCCCATTGCACCTTGCCCCCAGCCCATTGGCAGCAAACCCCATTGTCGCCGCGAACCGACTCAGGTGCGTGCTCTTTGCTGGCGCACACCTCAGCCTGAGGTCACAACCGACGGGACAGAACGGGGGTCGGGGGTAGGGGGGAGAGGCGGTGCCTGGGGGGGAAGATCTTGGGGGGGGCAACGGTCGCGTGCTCAGCTCCCTTGAAGGCACGGGGTGCATCCGCGCGCGCTGATTGGTCCCGGGGGACTTCATGCTGTCTCCTGTCTGGGCGCCCCAAACAGAAAATAACCCCGTTATCGTGCCCACTCCCCCGCCGATCGCCCCCTTTTCCTGTAGCCCGCCACTTACATGTCTCATCTCGTTCCACAACAAGCTTTCTCGGGGACAGAGCTTCAACCCGCCTGCTTGCAGCAGCAAGCCCCCCCCCTTCCTCTTCTCTCCCGCGTGCGGCCAACGCCGTTGTCCAACAGCCTCAAGGCGCCGCCGCACGCCCCCTCGGAAACCTTGCCGTCGCGCGGCGAAATCCTCGAACCCCAACCCAACCCTCCCCCCCGGCACGACAACACCCTGTCCAATGCTTTGAACACGATGTGCGGCCCTGCCTCCGGCTTCCCCATTCTCCCTCCACGCCTTTCCCCATCGAGTCACATGTTCAAGCCTCGACCCGCGTGGACGCTGCCTCCGCGAAGGTGCTCGCGTGTCAGGCAGAGAGAATGAGAGCCAAGAAAAAAAAACCTTGAATTGGAAAGCGGCAGGCATCCTAACTGGCTGGCTGGCTAAATCTCGACCACCTCTTGGTAACTCAACGCCCGTCGTGTCGTGTCATGCATCGCTAATCATATGGCTCCCGACCTGTGCAGGTAAAAAAGAAAGAAAAAAAAAGGGAAATTCTGGCTCATCCAGACCGATTCCCCCGCCGAGTGCGTGCTTGCTCCCCATCTCATGCCCCCATCATCATCTTCATCCCCGTGGGCGATCAACTCAGACCTCATTACTCGGATACCCGACCTTCACCGTCGCCCCAAACTCCTCCTTGATACTCCTCACGCTCACAAACCGCCCCAAAATATTAATACTCCCCGCCTTATCATTCGTCCCGCTCGCCCTGCTCCCGCCAAACGGCTGCTGCCCGACGACGGCCCCGGTGCTCTTACAATTGACATAAAAGTTGCCTGCCGCGTTGCGCAGCCGTTCCTCGGCGAAGCGCACCGCCGCCCGGTCCGCCGCGAACACCGACCCCGTCAGGCCGTACTCGCTCGCCGAGTCGACGAGCTCGCACGCCCGCGTAAAGGCGTCGACGGGGTCGGTCGTGGTGTCGTCGTAGACGTGGACGGCGAGGATGGGGCCGAAGAGTTCGGTCGAGAAGAGCGGGTGGGAGGGGGAGGAGGCGAGGTAGATGGTGGGGTGGACGAAGTAGCCCGTGGATTTGTCGTAGGTGCCGCCCGTGAGGAGTTCCAGGTCTGGGTCAGATTTGGCCGCGCCGATGACGCCGGCGAGTTTGGAGAAGGACGCCTCGTGGATGACGGGGCCGACAAAGTTTTTGTGGTCGCGCGGGTCACCCACGGCGAGCTTCTCCGTCTCCTCGACCAGCCGCGCCTTGAACCGCGGCCAGATCGAGGCCGGCACGTACACGCGCGACGTGGCGCTGCACTTCTGCCCCTGGTACTCGAACGCGCCACGGACCGTCTGCACGGCCGCGTTCTCGACGTCCGCCGACGAATGCACCAGGTGGAAGTTCTTGCCACCCGTCTCACCCACCACGCGCGGGTACGACTGGTAGCGCCCCTCGGCGATGCCGGCCCCGATCTCGCCGTACAGCGAGCGGAAGACAGCCGTGCTGCCCGTGTAGTGCAGGGCCGCGAGCTTGCGGTGGGATAAGACTTCCTTGGTCACCTCGCGCGGGTCGCCGGGGACGAACTGGATCACGTTGCGCGGCAGGCCGGCCTCGATCAGGATGTTGTACAGCAGCCAGTTGCTCGCGATGGCAAAGTCGCTGGGCTTCCAGACCACCACGTTGCCGAGCAGGGCGGGCAGCCCGGGTAGGTTGCCCGCGATGGCCGTGAAGTTGAAGGGGCTGACGGCGTAGACGAACCCTTCCAGGGGCCGGTACTCAACGCGGTTCCACACGCCAGGCGAGTGGTGCGCGGGTTGCTGGGCGTACAGCTCCTCGGCGTACTGGACGTTGAAGCGCAGGAAATCGCACAGCTCGGCGGCCGCGTCGATCTCGGCCTGCCAGGCGTTCTTGCCCTGCCCCAGCATGGTCGCCGCCATCAGGTCGTAGCGGTACTTGGTGCTGATCAGGTCAGCCGCCTTGAGGAAGATGGCGGCGCGGTCGGCGAAGGGGAGGGACTCCCAGTCGGCCTTGGCCGCGAGGGCCGCGTCGATGGCCGCGCGCACGTGGTCCGGGCTGGCGAGCGAGTAGGTCGCGACGGTGGACTTGTGGTCGGCGGGGTTGGCCTGGCGGGATGTTGAGGAGGAGGTGATCTGTTGCCATACGAAGGTTAGCCGGGATGGATGGGTAGGTGGGCTTCACTACTGGTGTCTCTCTCACGCACCTCTCGGCCGCCGATGACGAGGGGCACCTCGAGGGCGCCCTTCTGCTGCAGGGCCTCGAGGGCGGCATTCAGGCCTGCCCTCTGGGGTGAGTCTTTGGCATAGTGGTGCTGTGTGGGTGTTGGTCAGCGTGTGTCACGGCCCTGATCTGATCCGGACGGAATGCAGACAGCGGCAGCACTCACGTTGGGCTCATTGACCAGCTTGGGGATCTTGAACGAGGCAATGGTGGCCATGCTGGCGGTGCCTGGGCTTCTGAGTGTGCGCAGTGACGATAACCTGGGTTTGCTGGCAGAAAAGGCGGCTCTGGTGATGCCAATGGTCGATCTCAATGGCAGCGATGCCAGTGATGTCAGGGACAAGACCCGGATCTGGTGTGACGCCATGGCTGCTGGGCTTGCTGCTTTTTGTGTTGTTCGAGGCAGGTCGAGAGGGCGCGGGTTGAATCGGTTAGTTATGAGCAACGGCGACCTGGCCTGCAGAAGCTCTACCCCTCATCCCATCTCTTCACTCCCCGAGCTCGGTTCATCGCGTGCCTGCGTTGGTCTTGAGAGAATCGAGAGCTGCAGGCCGAACTCGCTTTGCCCCGGCTTAAGGTAATCAAGGTCCAGACCATCGCTGGCGTCATGGGGGTCGGGGTCTCGCATTGGCCAATCATGAGCCTCTGTGGAAGCCAAGAACAGATTGGCGGGGGTCCACAGGCTTATCGGACCCTCGTTGTTGGCGACTGCTATCTGCGGCATCTCGCGGTCTTGCACGGCTTCACAACTTGGAACTTGGAAGAGCATCAACTGCACTCGGTCTCGGTTTTGTCGCTGCGATATCGCTCCCAGTGAATTGGCCACCGGTCCGAGTCTTGCTTTGGCAAGCGATGTTGATTGTCAATCCCAGCTCAACGCCCGCAACCGCCCGACCGGGTACGGTAGCAGCTGTGATGGGGTCATGGAGCTCAACTTCAAAGTTCGAGTGGAGCTGTCAACTGTCCACTTCCCCAGGTTGCACTAACAACCAACTGTTGCACTAACAGCTGACCCAATTCCGGTACCGAGATGGGGAGAGAGCTTCGAGAAGACACAACACTCGCGTCATGGTGGGGTTGTTTCAACATCCCTGAATTGCGACTTGGTTGTTGTTGGTTTGGAACTCGAAGAGTATCTCGACTGGGGACATGGGTTGCCCAAACGGAAACATGACAGGAGGAAAACAACGATCCACAACAATCAGTCGACAACCAAGATACAACACACAAATGGATCGAAATTATTGGCCATGCCAATGTATGAATACCATGGTGGCTTGCAAGTTATGCTCAAGTGGCAGTTACACTTGGCATGACCTGTCGCTTCATGTCAACTCGTCCGCTTTGGATCCAACGTCTATCTTGATGGTCAATGTTTGGGATAACCACTTTCAGGGAACGAATACCTCTCGAAATTCGAAAAGATGCGACTGTATCTGTTCAATTTTGCTCTGAGTGACGCCAAGACAGGTTGATGGTCAGTTCATTCTGCCCTGTTTGCCGTCTGGCTCTCTTTAACCCTGACGACACTCAACCGCTCCCTGAGTCTTGACAACCGGACGACTGTATAACATGTGCCGCCGATCTGCATTTCCAACCACGTTAACGGCTTATCGAAACCTCCTCCAAACTCGGAGAGTCCCTCAATATCCGAGCCCAGGCACCGTCCCGCGCCACAGCAGCACCGCATCCAGAACGGGCACGGCACCCGAATGCTAGAGACGAGAATCACACCCACACCACAACACCCAGAGCAGGTTTACAAGCCGCTCCCAGGCCCGCCATGTCCACCCTGCGCCGCCTGAGCCGTCCCTCTGCATCCACAGCCGGGAAGAGAGCTGCGAAAGGCGGAGGGTGCCCGAGTGAGACCCAGCCATCGGGCCACACAGCCTGAAGCGGTGCATGCTGCAGTGCATCCCAATTTCTGTCTCTCAGGCACTCAGACGGCACGGGGAGAGGAACGGCCTGGGAAACCGGGCTTCTTTGGGGTATAATTTCTCGAGCAGCAGGAACACCCGTCGTGGTCATGCTCGAAGCTCAGCCCTCAACTGGCAGACGTCCTACGAGCTGGTTGGCATACCAACAATCCTCCCGTAATAGCAACGTGTCTCATCAAGTCAATCAACCCTCACCGGTCTGTCCCTTTCCCCTCCCGCACTCCGCCCACCAAGACACCGCATACCTCCATACCTCCCAACCTCAAACCCACCCCCCCATCCAGCTGAGTTATTCCCTCCCCATTTGGACATTCCACCACCCTCCCCAAACACACCTCCACAACGAAACCCAAATGTAAAAAAAAAAGTGGATTGTCCCACCCCAGCGGCAGAGGCCCAGCATGCATCCCCCTTCCGACCAGTCCAGCCAGGCCCAGCCCCGCGCCGCTCGCTTCCACAACCGCCTCACTTTGCTTTCTACACAGTGGGAAGAGGTAACAAGACCGGCGTGTTGGTACGGAGCGCGCTGTGAGGAGCAAATGCCCCTTTTCCTAATGCACCGCTGGGTGGTTCATCCAATCCTGTTGGGGAATGTGGTATTCCGTGGCTTGGGGGTTGTTTGTCACACACGTCTATCAATGCTGTTGCTGCTCCTGCTGCCACGAGGGGAACAAAAGGAGCAGGGCAGGAGCAGGAACAGGAACAGGACGAGCAACACGCACACACACACCCCACCCTGGGAACCCAATCCTGTGGAACGATCGGTTTGGGGGCTGGGCTGTGTACTGTGTTGAATGTAGGGATCGAGAGATGGATGATGCAGCGGTCGGCTTGTGCGACCTCACTCTGCCAGCCCAGCAATGGGGGAAGGGGTGGTCGTCATGCCATGTGACACACTCTCCCACACCCACGACCACATACACGAGAAGGGATTCTTCGCCTTGTTTAGTGTTTTATGGTTTCGCTCGTGTTGATTTCATGGCACGGCAGTTGGACACTAGTTCCGGCAGAGGGTTTGGGTGGAAGAGAGAACCGGCATGACGCTTTATTCGGGACCGTGTTACCACCAATGCCACCAGAGTCGCCGCCGTCAGCATGGTCTGCGACATTTCAAGTTTGTTTGAGGGTCCTCGATGGAGGGAGGAGGGAGGGATGGCTTCTTGATGCCATGCCATAGCCAAGCCCAGCCCAGCCCGTGTTATCTGCCGCCGCATTTCGAACGCCGTGGCCGTGGCCCGGTAACAAACACTCCTCAAACCCCCAAGAGAGAAGGGTGGGTGGTCAGCAAGTCTGGTCCTTGGGTCCTTCTCAGCGATTGCTTGCCTGATACACAGTCGATAGACTGTATGCGGGAAATTCCAGCCCATCCATCCTTCTGGGTCAGTCCAACTGCCGTAGCCAGCCGGCTTTTGGGAAGGGCGACCTCTCGCATGAACCAGTCGTTGGGGGGCAGGGCTGAGCCCAGGAACGGGTCGGTCCCGAGCCCGTCTCGAATAGATGAGGTCCCCGCGAGGACCCAGTGGGCCAGCGGGCGGGCTGCGCCCAACCAGATCGTCGCATCCATCCATCCAAACCAGAACTTCTGGAAACACATGGCGCCTATCATCTCTCTCTGCCTTGCTCACCGAGAGGGGTTAATTGATCAGTGAGGCGGCGATCGTTGGACCCCCTTCCCCTTTGTCAGACTCCTGTCCTGCCCTTCCGGGCGTTCTCCCCCGCCGTCATCTGTCAGTTCCAAGACCGCGCTCCAAGCTCCAAGCCTCCGGAGAGTTTCAGCCCATGCTCCGGGCGGCGGGGGGGGCCGGCGAATCAGGCCGCAGAAACCCGAACCGCTTTCCGGGCTCGGCATGATGAACTCTGAGCCCCCCCGCCCCCATCCCCTCACTCTGTTCGTAGCGAACCAGTGACGAAGCGGAGGTGCCTGGATCTGGATCCCACACGAAAAGGTCCATGCACGGGGGGGGGGGGGCAAGCAAGCCAAGCCAAGCCCTACCTTTTCTCTCGAGGCTGAGCGATGGGATGTAATGTCTTGCATCTGGCGGCGGTGATTGGCCGGGGGGGCAGATTCATCGGCCCTAACATTCCTGGCCACGTCACGGAGGGGGGGATCTGGTGTGGCGGCCACACTCTCGGGGTTTTGATGGCCAACCGAGAGAGCGTGAGCCTTACCTTGCAGTCGGGGGCAGAGAGGGGCTCTGCTGCTGCTGCATCAAAAGGGGGGAAGGAGGGGAAGGCGGGTGGTTGGTTGACACGCCGTTGAGCTGCCAGTGTCGATGTGAGGGGAACTCGAACTGAACTGACCACGGTGAAGCAGGGAGGGGAACCGGAATGATCGTTTACGGAAAAGGTAGCGATAGTGGCCCGGGCCGGCACCGTTTCAGCCGGCTACCAATTGTCGGTCAGTCTGGGACTCTCAGAGGGCTGCGTGTGGTTGACATTTGACATGTGCATGCCGCCGGCCGCTGCCTCCCAAAGGAGTATCGCAAGATAGGTGGGGGGCCTGTGGCGGGCGGGCGGGTGGCTCTCTGTGGCCTGGCTCGCCTCGCCTCTGTGCCGTGTGTGTGTGTGTGTGAGTGTGTGAGTGAGTGAGTGTGTGTGTCTGTGGGTGAGCGGGTGGGACTGTGTGTGTAAGTGGGTGTAAGTGGGCGTGGGCGGGTGTGTCGGGTACGAGCAGCGGGCTGGGAGCGGGATCGTGCGCGTCATTCCAAGCAACTCTCCGACGGGAAACAAGGCCTAGCCTGGTCGAGTCGAACGAGGAGGAGGCACACGGGCGGGGGGGGAAGGGGGCTCCCGGCGGGAATTTGCAATTCGCGCAGCTCTGAGGTACGTTGATGAATCGTGCTAGTCGAATCGAGGTTGGGGGTGGTGTGGTGTGAGTGAGACATGGCGGCGTCGCGAATGCAGCAAACGCAGGCATACAGGCATACAGGCATCGATACGCAGGCATCGCAGGCATCCGCAGGGATATGCCTCGACGACTCGTCCCGGGTCTCGAGACATGTTTGCGCGGAGTGTTTCTCATACCATCGGGGGCGAGTGCCGACTGGTTCTCGAGTCCATGCCCGATAATAGCTCCCGGAAATCGTGAAACGTTGACGCAACCCCCCCGACTTCCATGGTTGGACTGTCTCTCTGCCCGGGCTGGGCGGGCTTGGATAAGTGAGGGGCAGGAGACGCCCAACGATGGGATCGAATTCCATCGGATGCGACGAGTGTGCCGGACAAGAATGGCTGCAGCATTGCATGCGGCTGGCCACACCATCTTGAGGTAGTTAGAGTCCAAGTTAGTGGGATCAACAGCTGTGCGGGTGCAGGACAGCGCTTCCGCGGCCACCGTCGCACCGTCGTCGCACGCCCGCATTGGCGCGAGACACGCCATGATCCATGATTCCAGTGGGTGGCACGCCGCCGTGGCTGGAGGAGTGCCATTGATGCCCCTTCTCGGCCAGTGATGCAATCTGGGTTGGCGTCTCGTGCCGCCCCGGCGGCTGCTCGCGCCAGCAACGAGCCACAGTTAAGCGCACGGGGGCGCCTCGATGCGAGCCTGGCCTGCAGCGCACGGTCTGCTTCCAAATTGTGAGGCCCGAGAGGGTAATGCGAATGCCACCCATTGCGCCGTCCAGCTCTGCCTTCCCTCCTCCCCGTCCTTCTCCTCGGCGCCCTGTCCAGCGTGGCATCGCGGGGTTTGGATCCTGGGCAGGACTGCAGCGGAAGACGACCCCTCCGCTGTGGGCGGACAAGAATACCCTCCGCGTCTTCCGCAGTAGTCGCAGACGGACTCCGCCCTCGTGCGCCCTTCTCTCGAGGATGAGTGGTGGCAGGCAAGCTCCGTAATCCGCACCAAGGCCGCATCCCGGCGGTGAGCTTGTTTTGATGCGGTTTCGGCTGGGTGCAACAACAACAGCAGCAGCAGGCCTGGTCTCGTCGTCGTCCCATGCGCGCCTGCATCCATCCCCATTCCTCGCCGCCCATGCACCTTGCACCGTCTGTCCGTCCGTCAGTCAGTCCTGGTCGGCCTGTCTGCCTGTCTGCCCGCCCGGCGTTGAGCCTGATCAGGGCAGCGAATACGAGGGCGCTGGCTGGGTGCCGCATTCGGTGGAATGCAGGCACGCAGGCCAAGGGCGATGGGACGTGTCGGGGTGGCATCAAGAGCCGTTAGTGTCTCGTCCCAAGCGGCCGAGAGGCTGGTCAGGGCGCGGGCGAGGGTCCCGTTCAGGAAAGGCGATCCCTTGCTGCTCCCTCCCCCGCTTTACAAGAAGAAGGGTTGCCGCACGGGCCAACAGCCCACCAGGGCTTCCCTGGCTTCCAGGTACATCCCTCGCGTCCCCTCGCGTCCCCTCTCGTCCCTCGCGGGGGGACCCGTCTCAAAGTTTCAGGAACAGGAAACAAACCGCTCGAGGGCGCTCCACCACTCCACCACCCTCCCGACGCCCTCCAGGGCCACCACCCTTGTGGGAAAAAAGCCCGCTCACCGCTCCCGATCCTCTACCTCCACCACCACATGGGGACATGGGCCACAACAGGAAACACGAGGACATGAGAAATTCTCTCGACATTCCACACCTTGCAGCAGGGCAGGTCTTGCCGCAGCAGCCCGGACTTAAAAATCCTGCGCACGAGGTGTCTGTTCTCGCTGATCTTGGGATGACAACGGGCAAAAGTGGGGCAGAGGGGAGGGATGAAGGAAGGCTGACAGCCGGTCCCCAACCAAGTGCAAAGAACAGGAGAAGAAGAAGTTGGTGTCGTTCGTGATTCTGTACTCCATCTCCCCCGCCTCCGATGCTTCCGGACGTCTTCCCTGGCGTCCCGCAGTCTTCCGTTGGTTTTCTGACACGCCGCCGCCGTGTGCTGCCGTGGACGGTGAGCTCGGCCCAACAATTGGCACATCTCAATCCATGCGCGAGCCATGTGCTCTGGTGGGTGGAGGAGGGGATGCCGCGATGCGACCACCCCGCTTGGCGGCGGGCCCAGGATGGCAGGTCCAGGGCCTATTTTATAGCCCTGGTCCCTGAGCTGATTGCCCTGTTTGGCGCCCCCAACCGTGCACCAAGCACCCACCTCCCACCACGCACACCATCCATCTGCAAGCACTTCCAGTGGACAGCCAGTGGAAGGCGACCGCCAATCCCCGACCACGACTTCGCAAAGACGCAAGACAGCAGCGTTTCAGAAAAGCCGGGTGTGCTTCTGCTGCTGGCTGCAGGCCCCGCGGATCGTTTCCCTTGACAATTACTCCGCAGGCACTGCAATGCGAGCGCGGGGGGGCAGACAGCTCGAGGAGGCCGTTTCGTTGGCCACGGCCACGCCAACGCACTGCTTCGCTTCTGTCTGTTGTTTTTCGCTCACACACACACACTCTCTCTCTCTCGCATCTCTGGCTGGCATCCATGGCCCGGCTTGCATCCATGGCCCGGCTTGCTCCATTGCTGCGCGGCCAAGTCGCCCCGGGCCGCCGTGTATGTCGGCCCTCTCAGCCCCGGGGCCATGCACCCGTCCATTGATTCATTCGCACCAGCCAGACCACCAGACCAACCGCCACCACAACCACCACCATCAGGCATCATAGGTACTATGTAAACCATTTTCTCGACCCCTGGCTGGGGCTTTGTTGCTTGTCTTTGTTGTGCCCCATGCCCATCTTAGCTTCCGCTTTTCCCCCTTTTTCAAGAGCTAGGTTCCCGGCTAGTCTGCGTGGAGCTGCTCCTCGCACGCCACCCACTGACACACCATCCGTCACTTGCGCCGAAAGTGGCCCTGGACGGTGACGGGGGTGGGTACCTAGTGTGTGTCGTGGTGTGTGGCATGGGTATGGGGCTTGGAGGGAAGGGGAGGGGGACCACCATGAATTGACCATTGACCACCACCACGCCAGGGACAGGCCTGATGCGTGTGTGGTGTGTGTGGTGTGCAGGCTTGGGCTTGGGTTTGGGCTTGAGCGCGCACGGGGTACGGATATATCTGCCGACTTTGCCCATCGGATTCCCTAGCCTCGAAGGGGGATATTTTTAAGATGGCTCTGCATGCCACACACCCTCTGCTGCTGCTGGTGCAAGTACCGTGGTAGCCCTCCCACCTCTCTGCTGCGGTACACCCCCTCCCCTCCCTCCCCTTTGGTTACCCCCCATCTTTGACAAAGCAAGCGGGCTTGCCTCGCCTTGTCGTGCCTCGCCTGCACTGCACGTCCTCTTTTTCTCCGCTCTTTGGGGCTTTATGTAGATGCGGGAGCTCCCCTCGTCTCCGTCTGCCGGTCCCTCCCCCCCTCCTCCTTGATCTCGCTCCTCAGTCCCCCCCTCCGCCGGACTGATGCCCGTCGAGCATCTCGGGCTGCTCGGTTCTCCTCTGCTAGCCTGAGTCGACCTCGAATCATCGTTTGTCTCTCCCCCCTCCCAACCTTATCTCTGTGTGTTCAACGGACCACCACCTCCCCCTCCCTATCCCGTCCCGAGAGAGATAGCAAGACCCCGAGCTCGAGCTTGCCCAATGGCTCCGTAGCGCCCGGCCACGCCTCTTCTCCCCTCGACTCCCTCTCACTCTACCCACCACTCCAAGGCCTCACTCTCCACGGGGATGTTACCATGACCCGCCCGGTGCTGTGGGCGCTGCTCAGCGCGGCAGCGCTGGCCTGGGTGGCCGAGGCTTCGCCCGCCGCCGCCATGCCTCGTGGCCAGCAGCAGCACCCCGATCGCCGGGCCGAGCCCGTGGTCCGGCCCAGGGAGTGGGA
Organism: Staphylotrichum tortipilum; assembly: GCA_033296695.1. Classification (NCBI taxonomy): domain Eukaryota; kingdom Fungi; phylum Ascomycota; class Sordariomycetes; order Sordariales; family Chaetomiaceae; genus Staphylotrichum; species Staphylotrichum tortipilum. Next base: position 35,596 of record MU855525.1, on the reverse strand, counting down.
GGTGTTCCCGTGGTTCCCGCACGGCGCCGCCGCCACCACCACTACGACACTAACCCAGTCGGCGCCAGGACCGACCTCACCTTCTTCCACTGGAGCTTCCGGCTCAACGGCTGCTGTAGATGCCGGCAGTGGGAACCCCAAGTCGTCTTCGACCCTAGCAGCAGCAGCAGCACCGCCGCCGGCACAGCAGACGTCCAGCGGCGCGCTCGTGGTCGAGACTATGCCCGCGGACGGCGCCACCGCCGGTACAAGACCCGCCGCCACGACCGCCCTCTCCGGCTCGTCTTCTTCTTCCAACAACGACAATGGCATCTCGAGCAACCGGACGCTCGTCATCACGCTCAGCACGGTGCTCACGGCCGTGGGGCTGGCCCTGATCGCGGGCGCCGTCATCCTCTGCCGCCGGCGCCGCCAACGCCGCCTCCTCCCCTTCCTCTCGCGCGGCATCTCCCCCATCGATGACGACGAGATCGAGCGCTGGAAGTCCCCGCGCGACGAAAAAGCCCGCTTCCACAACGACACCGACGCCGAGGCCGAGGCCGCCTTCGCCAAAGAATCCGCCGTCGCCTCCCCTTCCCACTCCCACTCCAAACACCCCTCCACAAGTTCCATCAAAAAACCCCCCTCCGTCATCATCTACAACCGCCCGCAGCACGACCCATCATCCACCCGCCAATCCACCGACTCCCACCACCACCCTTTCTCTTACAACCTCTCCCGCAAAACCTCACTCGACAAAGCCCTCCCCTCCACCCCGATCCAAGCGCGCGCCCCCAACGCCCGCGCCGGCCTAACGGACGAGTCCGTCCCCGGCGACGAACCCTTCCTGCCCACGCTCAGACGCACCCCCTCGCGCCTGTCCAAACTGCCGCCTACGGCGATGAGCCGCCGCGCGACGGTCGGGCAGGTCGGCGGGCACCAGCATGTGCGCTCCCGCTCGTCCAGGAGCAGCACGCGCAGTTTTGGCGGCGCCGCGGGCGAGTACCACTCCGCGTATTATGGGAATGGCTCGCGCGCGGGGTCAGAGCTGGAGCTGCCACTGCCGAGGCATTCGCATGAGCAGATGGGGAGGAGTGGGCAAGGAGCAAGGGGGTTTGCGGCGCATCCGAGTCCGGGGAGGGGACACTCGAGGGTGTACTCGTCGTCGTCGGTGCCGCCGAGGGTGGAGTTGGGCGAGGAGGTGGTGTTTGGGGGGTTGAGTGCCCCGGGTGGGGGGAGGGGGAGGGGGGAGATTGGACGGGCTATTGGTTGACGAACTAACTGCCTACCTGGGGGGTGTGGATGGAGGGTTTCTTTTTGATCTCGCTTGCTGCTTCTGGTTTGAGGCCAGGCTGGGGAGACTATCATATCATACCGGGCTGGGGTTGTTGGGGATGGACTCGACACCTGCGGGCGCCTGGTTTTTGTTTCTCTTTTTTTCCCCTTAATATCGCCCTGTTTTGTTGGGGTTTCTCTGCATGGGCCTAGTGTCCAGCTGGGGTGAAGGGGGAGCAGAGGGGAAGGGGGGCACGCTCGAGACGAAGCGAGAACAAGGTTTGCTCGCCAGGGATATTCTCGAGGACTGTCATCCACCCTTCCTTTCCCTTCCCCACGCCGGAACAGCGTTATGGGCGATGAAAGACGATGGATATACCCCGAAGTTTGCGTTTCGCGTGTGGAGGGGACGGACAGAAGGAGACACACAGCCCCCGTTCGTTCCCGGTTTTTTATGTTGATGTTTCCGTCCTGGGAGCAGGGGGCCGGGATTTTTATGGGATGTTTTGAACGCACGTTAGCTGGTCATGGATGGACACACAAACGAAACGGCACGGCCTGGACGGCCTTGATTTTTTTACTTGCTTGGATGGGAATCATCCTTGGTGGAGAGAGAGATGAAGGTATGCTAGTTATACCGGCCCTCACAGGGAGGGGGGCATATCATCATCAGCGTGGATGGGGTGGGGTGGGAAGGATGAGTGGTGGATATCGGGGCTCGACGACGAGTCTTGAAACGAAGCCCGTCCTCTCGCCCAGGATGCCTGCCTGCACGGTAGTCTTCTCACAAACATGTATTACCTATCATCATCATCACCAGCATCATCTCCATCTCCATCACGACTCTGTACCTGTACTGCGTATTCTACTTCAACGGTAAATAGGAAAGACGAAGCGGACCGACATTCCAGAACACGGCCTGTTGCACCAGAGTGAGACAGTTTGCATCGGGAGCGGCTTGCATGTGCAGAGGCCGGGCGTCAAATTAGAAGGGCTCCCTCGCTGAAACTTGAAACGGGGGCGCTGGCGGGGGGCTTTCGGTGATGCTGGGGTTTGGAGCGGGGGTGCTTCTTCTTCGTTGGATTGCTGGGGCCTGGGAGCCTTGTTGCTACTGATTGACCGCCTGCCGTAATGATTGCCAATTGGTATCCCGTAATCCCGTAATCCCGTAATCCAATGTGTGTGTTAGCTGCTGCGTGGCGCAGGAGGGGGGAGCGGGCGGGATCGGATCAGAACTGATCAGATCTGCTGTGGGCTTGGTGGGTGGTTGGAAGTGGATGGGATGAAAGAGGTTGAGATGAATCTGGGGGTGTGACGCAAATCTTGGCAGAGGGCAATCGCAGTGAACCCTAACCCTTATAGTATCCCAGCTAGTCCCAATTAACGCGTCGCCTGGCCCAGCGCGACGACGCGCCACAATTTTGTCCCCGTCTTCCCCACAAGGCGCAACTGACCGCCGCCAACCCAACCGCGCACCAAGATCGCGACCAACGAGCCCTGATCGCAGCGAGCCGCGTTGACGACGAATCCCCGCTACTATATCTCGCCAGCTTGGCATTTTCGAGCAATTGCAATTGCCGCGTCTTCCCTGCGCACCCACGGCGCATTACCACAGCCACGACCACCTCCTCTTCACGACTACCACCACCTCTAGCACAAACACCACAGCCATGCCCGCGCGCAAGAGCGACGTTCGCCGGAGCGACGTGTCCGTCGCGAGGTTCGTCCTTGCCGACGAGGACAGCACCATGGCCACCGACTCGCCCGCCACCGAACCGACACCCACACCTGCGCCGGCTGCCCCCGCGCCAGCAGAACCCTCAGCGCCCGGCTCGATTTCCAGTCCGCAGCAGCAACAACAACCCAGCGAGAAGAAGGATAAGGAGAAGGATAAGGAGAGGGATAGGGAACGTGAGAGGGAGAAGGAGCGGGAGCGGGAAAGGGACGCTTTGAGCATCGAGGTGCCTTGCGCCCCCTCCACCCTCGCGGAGCCGCGGCATGGTTGCTAACCCGCCCTCAGGACCTCGCCCTCCCCAAATCCATCATCACCCGCCTGGCCAAGGGCGTGCTGCCGCCCAACACCCAGATACAGGCCAACGCCATCCTGGCCCTGACCAAGAGCGCCACCGTCTTCATCAGCCACCTGGCGAATGCGTACGTGGTTGTTGTCTCTCCAGCTCTGTCTATCTAGCGACTAACCGCCCCTCCCTGAACCAGCGCCAACGAATCCACGGTCGCCTCCAACAAGAAAACCATCATGCCCGCCGATGTCTTCAAAGCCCTCGACGACATCGAGTACGGCTTCATGCGCGAGCGCCTCGAGGCCGAATTTGCTAGTCCGTCCCGCCTCCCCCCTCCTTCTCACTCACCCACTAACCCACCCCCTCCCTCCCACGCAGAATTCAACCAAGTCCAAACCTCCAAACGCTCCACCTACCGCAAAAAGGTCGCCGCCGCCAAGAAAGCCGGCGGGACAAGCCAATCCACTGACGCCGGAGCCGCAGCCGACATGTCCATGATGAGCATCGCCTCCGGCCCCGGCGGCGACGCCGAGGGGGCCGCGAGAGCGCCCCGCTCGCCTGGCTCCGCGCCCGGGGAACCGCCGGCTGCGAAGAAAGCCCGACTGGACCCTGCCGCGGCTGGTGATGAGGGGATGGAGCTGGATGAGGAGGACGGGGTTTCGGACGCCGAGACTGTGCCGGAGGAGGAAGCGGAGGAGGAGGAGGAGGATGAGGAGGAGACGGTGGAGGAGGATGAGGAGGAGGAGGAGGAGGATGGGGAAGGGGGAGATGAGGAGGGGGATGAACTGGAGGAGAGGGTGGATAGGGAGGATGAGGACGAGGCGTTGGATGATGACAGTGATTGAGGGGTAACAGGCCGGATTGGTTATTGTGAGGGTATACCGGGTATGGAGTACGGGTGTGAATATAGGTATGCTTGAGCGGCGGTCACCAGCAACACGGCCATGGCTTCTCGCTTGTCTAAGAATAACCTCTGACTATCGACAGCCATGCACTTAATCGTCAAAGGGTATCCAACCCCAGCTTCAACCTCCACACGGCGGCCTTGGAGACGACCATCCTACTTGCCCTCCGTTTCCCAAGAACCATTAACCCAGCCCTCTGAAACACTAGCCCTCACCTTCAACCCTCTCTCGAGCTCGTATTGCCCCGACCAAACACATCCAGGCACAGCCGCCCCCAACCAAGAAAAAAAAGCAGGGCCAGACCAAGACATCGGTGCCATGTCGGCGGTTTTTTTCTCACCCTCGCCTGCAGAGTATGCGCCGAGCGACTTCCATACGGTAGCATTGCCCAAAATATCAACCAAAATAACGGTGAGCAACAGTTTCGAGAGAAGAAAAATGACGGTCCCCGTCCCGAACATCACCGGGTGTCCCGGATCGCCGGTGCCATGTCCTTGTCACAACGAACCGAAAAACGGTGAGCAGTCTTGCGATGAATGACCGCAACCGTCCCGAACATCACCAGCCGCCCGGCTCCCGGAGCCATGTCCCTGTTCACGCCCATGTACCTACCCCCACCTCCTCCAAGTAGCCGCCAGACAGCTCAAGGCAAGGCAGACATCTCCGAGCAGGGATCCCCGCCTTCCCCTCCGTCACGCGATGTCGCCCGCCGACCAAACACACCAGTTTCAATCGTTTTTATGAGCAATCACTTTACGGAGCCCCGTTCAAGGCAGACTCGGCGAGTGGTTCGCAGCCGGACCTATCATGTCGTATAGGAGGTTTGGTAGACAGCACACAAAAAAGAAAAAGAAATAAAATAAAATGGAGATGGTCTGGTGGCGAGGGGCCGCTGAAAAACAGTCACATGCCCAGGTTTGTTTGTCTCACCTTCCCGCCGACCAAGACGGGGGGATGTTTTGAGGGCAAACAAGGCCGCCTGACGACGGGCGGGTATATCCTCCGCCTCATTTGGAAGGCGTACAACAGGCAGGAGGACATCGCAGGCCTGACGGGGTCGGCGTTAAGTGGCAGTGTACCTAGGGCACGCTCATCGAGGGGCGAGGCTCCCCAGCGAAGAAAGCCAGCCAGCCAGCAAGGTAAGGAATGGAATGAATGAATGCGTGAAAATTATTCAACATGTTCTGCTCTGCTCCCCCGTGATCGTGCCACCATCCATCCAGAGCCCCCCCCAAATCGTGTTGTGCCAAGAAACCAAAAACCAACCCCCATCATCCACCCGGTTCATGCAGACAACAAGCCAAAAACCTGGTACTATCCAAGCAAGGAAAGTGGGCAAAAAGGGCGAGGGGATAACAAGCAAGCCAACCCAAAATTTCAAAACCCCAAAACCCCGGTCCCAGCCTAGCCCAGCCCAGACCAAGACCACCAACCCAGAAAAGCCCCCGTTGGACCCTCAACCTCACACAGCAAGGATGTAAAGCCAAACACACACGGCATCAAACAACACCAGCAACAACTGCCGGCGGCCGAGCCCAAACCCGAGACCCCTCCCTCTAGACGAGGGGGGAGGAAAGCAAAGAAACAATCAAGGAAAACGGGGGAATAAACCAAAACCAAAAACCAAACGAAACCGGCGACGACCAAAAAGAAAACTACCAACAATGCTGCAGCCTATGTGGGAGTCGGACGGACGCAAACAATAGGCAAGGTAGTTTTGGATTCCAAGCTAGCCCACCAGAAAAGCCAAAACCAAATGAAATTCAAATGGAGGTGGGTGATAAAACAACACGCAGAGAAGTAAAAAGGGGGTGGTGATAGGGGGAAAACGCAACTAAAGAAATAGAAACAGCCATGGGTAGTTTGCAAAAAGAAACCCATCCATACATCCATCCATCACCCTCCCAAAATGTCCAAGTTGTGTTGTGCCGAACGTTCTCTCATTGCCAGCCTCAGAACCAAACACCACACACAACCAACCTTCCATTCCAGAAAGTTCCATATCCATTCCATTCCAAATTTCCACGTGTGCGACAAGAGAGTAATTGACAAATGGTGTAGTGCAAAGGGAGGTTCAAGTTCAAAAGGGGGGAATAAAAGGGGGTTTGGGGCAGGGAGAAATGAGTTGCGGTGCAACCAAGTGTTGGGAATAGCCGGCTTGTTTCAACAGCCTGAGCAGACAGAGCCCACCCCCCTCCCCACGAGTCGTTGATATTGCGCTGGGTTGAATTGCAAGAAACCCAGCCACAAGACTCGCGGTGGTAGGGTGTCGTTGTTGCCAGCTCCAGGTGTTGAGTCAAAGCCGTGGCCCTCGTGTTAGCAAAGGCCCAAGAGAAAGAAAAAGGGGTTTGGTTGTTAGAAAGAAACTGGAAAAAAAAAGAAACATGAAAAACACGGAAAAGGTATCATAAAAAGCGAGATTTGGATGATGAATGAAAAAAAGAAAACAGAAAAAAAAAAGCCCTCCGCCGGACTCCTCTATGCCACCCTCTCCTCCCCTTCCTACAGCCTCCCAAATTTGTCCCCTGCCCGGCCGAAACCCAGCAGGCCAACCTCCCCGCCTGCCAGCAGGCCAACCTCCCCGCCTGCCAGCAGTTCAAAAAACACGTTGCCCTCCCATGCCCAACCCAACATATAACATGCCCATCGGACGGAGGACAGCACATCTTTTCAACAGCCCCCGGCCGAACACTCATCATCATCCCCCTTTCCCACCAAAAAACGTGACACACAACCACCACACCACCCGGCATCAGGACATCCAACTTCGTTAAAACCATGACAACCCACCCACCACACCAAACATCATCACCTCATCTCCAGTCCCTTTACGCCGCGGGCTTCCCTCACTGCGGCTGATTAGCCCACCACTGCCCCGGCGGCGCCTGCTGCTGCGACCACGCCTGCGTGACAGCCGGCGACTGTTGACTCGGTTGCTGCATGTACTGCCGCGGGGTGTCCGCCGAGTACATGCCCTGCATGGCTGCGGCGGCGCCGTACCCCTGGCCCATGCCCGGCATGCCCGAGTACGAGATGCTGCCCGACTGGACGGGGCCCGAGCCGCTCGGGTGGCGCAGCTGCGGCGCCGGCGACTGCTGCTGCTGCTGCTGCTGCTGCTGCGGGTGCGGCTGCTGCGGGTGGGGCGACTGCTGCTGCGACTGCGTCGTGTAGCCCGAGTAGCCGTGCTGCGGCGTCTGCGGCGTTGGCGGCCACATCTGGCTCTGCGAGTAGCTGTAGTTCTGCGAGGCCTGCGGGAGCGGTCCCGAGGAGGCCGACGAGGGGTATGTCGGGCGCGACGAGCTCTGGGCCGCCGCGTCGTGCGAGGCGCCGCGGAGAGTGCTCTGGCCGACCGAGTTCGGGGCGTGGAGCGACTGGGAGAACGGGGCGGCTGACATCATCATGGGGCTCTGGTTCGGGACAATGCCGGGCTGCTGCAGGCCGCTGGTGGCGGTGTGGGATACTGGGCCAGGGCGGGTGGTCGGCGCGGGGGCGTCGGCCGAGCTGGCGGGCTGGCTCAAGGTCGTCGCGGGGGGCTGCTCGTGGGGCCTCCGCCAGATGTTCTGCATGTAGTCACTGCGCATCTCCCTCTGCTGGTTAACGGACCGGTTGAACTCGGCGGCGTGGTGGGCCTGGGCGTGCAGCTCCGATATGGGCGACGGCTGGATCCGGTCCTGGTAGGGTGGCCCCGTGATCTCCTGGCGCGGGCCCGTCTTGAGGATGCTGGAATAGTCCCGGCTCCGGGTGTCATTGTAGTCTGGTCCTAGTGTTATCACGGGCATCCGGGTCGAGGTTCCTGGCGCTCCTCCAAGCATACCTGGCTGAACAAGGTGTGGCTGGGGGGCGCCTCCGAACTGGCCTGGGTTGGTGCTGTAGACGATCTCACCATGGGGGGCTCCGAGGATCGAGGTGGTGTGGTTCGCCTCGGCCTCGCGGGCCTTGGACGCGCCCGGGCGCTTCTCACCGGCGGCGTCGGCCTCGGTGAAGCCCTGCTTACGGGCCTTGGACTCCCAGTAGTCGTCGCGGACCCTCCTCCCGTTCACGATGACGCGGCTCCCAAACTGACGGAACATGCTCCTAGCGGTCACGATGGCAATCTGGCGCGAGCGGTACGAAAAGGGCAGAATCTCCTGGGTCACCAAATCATCCTTCTCGACTTGGCTGGCAATGATCTTGAACAGGGAGCGGTTCTTGTTGAAGAGCAGGTAGGAATCCCGGTATCCGAGGACGCGGGCGCACTCGGTGGCGAGCATGAACAGCTTGTCGCCGCGGTTCGGGACGAGGAAGGTGCGGCAACGGTATTCGCGGTTCCCCGTCAGCTGGCCGTTGCCCATGACCTTCTTTTCGCCCGCCTCGTCGATCTCGCGCGGGAGGTACTCATCGCCGCCGGGGCCGAGCTGGTCGGTCGTGTGGTCGCGCACGGTGGGCAGGGCCTTCAGGGTCGACTTGGTCGGGGTGGACTTAGGGGGCGAGGCCTGGGGCGGCGCGTAGGAGGGCGTCTGGGCGGGCAGCGGCGCATTCTGGTTCTGCGGGGTCTGCGGGGGTATGGACTGAGGGGTGGGCGGGACGGGGGGGAGGGGAGCCGGGACGGCGGTCTCGGGAACGCCGCCGGATGTTCTGGACTTCATCGGTCTGCCTCTTTTCCTGGGTTTGTCACCACCTGGAATGGGGGAGGGGCGGGTGCGAGGGCGCCGTCAGCGTGGGTTCTCTCTCTCGCTTGCTCGCTCACAGGGTCATACGCGCGTGGGTCGCACGGGCAGAGAGGTGTAACGCGGAGAAGCCCTGTCGGAGTTGGTGTGGCATCAGGCCGCACGCTACACAGAGACAGATGACATGACGTACCGTCATCACCAGCCGAGCCCGGTGGCCCAGCGTCCCCGAAATCGTCGGGGGATCGGGTCCGCTTGACGCCTCGCGGGGTACGGTCGAGCAGGTCTTTTGCGAAATGTCAGTCATCAGTCCGTCAGCCAGGCATGGGCGCAAGGTAGCGCAGAGAGCGCGGCGATCGCGCATGGGTGCATTGCGTAGGGAGGGTGGAGGGATAGTGGTGGCGGTGGTGTTGGCGGTGGCGGCAGCGGCATGTTGGGGAGAGCGCGGGGGCGACGCGATGAGGGGAAAACGAAGAGAAAAAGCGGGCGCTGAGATGGGAGCCGCGCGGTGATGATGCAGCGACTGGGCGACTCGACTAGTGCGCACGACGACGAGGCCCATCGCGGGTCGCGAGGTCGTCGACAGAAATGCTGCTGCCGGTGTCGCGACGAGCAAGCGGTCGCGCGCTTGCGCATTTCGATTCGCATGCCGCAGCCAACCCACCACCACACAACCGCGAACACGACCACCAAACCGCGGCACCCACCACTCCCCGCGTCCCCCTCCAAGCACGGCGGGCGCGCTATAAAGCAACAAAAGGGGCGGCAACGGGCGCGCAGCGAGTGACGTACCTGTATTGAGCGCGGCGGGATTGATTGTTGCACTATCGGCGCCGTTGGGCTGTGCAGCGTACATGAGTGCCGTCGATGTCGACCACGTCGATGGGTCTGCGAAACGACGTGTCTTGATATAGTTGGGCTGGGTGGGCTTGTGGAGGAGGGGCGACACAGCCAACAAAAGCAGGCAAGCAGCCCCAGCGATCAACCAGGGCAGGGCAGGGCAGCACCTGGGAACCGCGGACCTGGGGCGACCTGGCGGCGGGGGGGGGGGGGGGGGGGGGGGGGGGCGTGGTCAAGGCAGGGCGACCGACTGGGCTGATGAGTGGATAGGGAAGTCGTGGGCGCGCTGGCACGCTGCTCTCTCTGGCACGCAAGGTGAGTGGTGGCAGGGCAGCAGCCTTAATCGTCAAAGCTCCCTCTCGAACGTCGGCTGCGGAATGGAGAAATGCACGGGCTTGGTCGCGCGCGCGGGGTGCTGCTGGGTATTGGTCGTGCAGCAGCGGCAGCAGATGCAGTCGAGAGACGCAGACGCAGCAGCAGCAAGCAGCAAGGCAGGCCGCCTCAGGAATGCTCGTGCATGTGGTTGGCGCAAATCCTTGGGGCGCGGGGAGGGGTGCTGCTGGGTGCTGGTCCAGAAAACGGGGTGTCGAATGAAAAAGGGTTCGATGTTATACTGTGATAAAAAAAGAAGGGTTATGGTTGATGGGACGCGCGGAAGCAAGGCAGCCAGGGAAAGGGTGCGTGCTTTCTTTTCTTTTTGATTTGCTCGCCCTTCCGTTTCGTTACTCATCGATTGATTTTCCCTGACCCATATGCCTGCCTGCTGCTGAGTGCTCCTGCTGCTGCTGCTCTGCCCTGCTGCTTGGGTCCCAAGTTCCCCCGCTCCCAGGGCTGGAAAAGATGGAAAGAGCACACCCGTCCCCACGCCCTCCCGCACGCGCTTCCTCCTCCTCTTCTCTTCGCATCGGGCTTTAGGCCGCCCACGGCCCACGGCTGCCGTGTGCTGAGAAAACCAGGGCTCCAGGGTTTCGCGCCTGGTCTCCTGGTCTCCTGGCCTCCTGGTCGTCTTCTTGGGCTCAGAATGCGTGGGGACTGCCCTAAACCGCTTTGGGTATTATTACCTTGGCGCCCTTGTCCGATTCAGGCAAGTCATGGCGGGCATGGCGGGGCAGGCTGGAAGGGTGTGCATCAGCCGACGGCGGCCGCGCCGTTATCAATCAACACGAGCTGCGGCAGCACCAATCGGGACACCAAAACGCTACCTCTCCTCCCAGCGATTCCGACCGCCGAGACGAGATGGCGATGCTGCTCGCCAGCCTGCGGTTGGCGCCGTGTTGGGCAGTCGGTTGGTTGGTTACTGGTCCTGCTGATGTGCGCTGGACTTGGTCTGGAGAGAAAAGTACCTCGCCATGCCCAAGAATTTCGATTCAATAACCCAGGAATGGTATCAGAAGCCCAGGATCCGGCGCTTGCTGCTAGCGTCGTTTTCCTGCCTCGGACCGGTCTGTGGAGCCCTCTCGCCGGCGGGCGTCGTCGCGGCCCAGGGATGGAGGAGGGAGGGGGTCAGCGACAAGCGATGGAAGTACGGAACGGGCCCTTGACAGGCACTTTTCTGGGCACTGGGACAAGTCACTTCGCGTGGATGGGAGGTTCCCAAGCAGGCCATTATCAGGATCACCGCACCGCCGACAAGCCAAGTCCCGAATCTGGCCGGACTTGACGTAACAAAATACTGTCCTGGTGCCCACGAGTTGAGTCGGGTTTGCGCACGTCTGGGGTCTGGGGTCCATGAACGGGTTCAAATCAGGATCTGCCCAGTAATACGGAGGCGGTGGCACACCGCAATGTGAGTTGACTGAGTGAGTGAGGACTCTGAGGAGGCAGCCTTCGTTGCAGGTTGCTTTACTTGTGCTCGCCTCTGTCTGCCTCTACCTCCTCGTGCCGAGGTACCCCCGTGTCAGAGAGCATTGCAAAGTTCTCGGAGCGAGGCCACACGGGCTTGTCTCTCGCTCTCACTAACACCAAAGATGCTAGCGATGTTTCAGAACCTCACGGTCTCTGGTCGACCTGCAGCAGCGACAATCGATAGTTGCGGTCGATATGCACCGGCCGCGTGCGCCCAGGGCCGATGCAGGTGCGTGTGTGAGTGCTCAAACCTTTTTCTCAAAAGTGTCCCAAGCTTGCCACACCTCCGCGGCTCTCCGTCGGGTCAGCGAGAAACCATCCTCGCTCGCCTCCAGGCCTGGCCGCACCACATGCATAGCCGGCGTTAGCGTGTCTCCCTCAACCACCGTGATCACCTGAATCGTCAGGTGCGCGATCCTGAGGACGCCAACGCCGGCGAAAGAGGGTGTCATGTCATGCTCTCAGCGGCTCGGCCGACGACGACCAAGCTTTCCAGCTCCAAGCTTCCCACCAGCCCCCAGCTTCCAGCTTTCCCTCTATCCATCCATCCCGCCATTGCGACTGTCGAGCGCCGGCTCGATCCGAACAAGACCTCGCAGAACCCCGCAGCGGCTGTGCTAGGGAGTCGGTCGCGAGATTACCCCGTCGGGCCAGGTCGTCCGTCTGTGATTGCGCGTGTACGATGTACTATGTATGTATTCCGTACTCCGTCCCTCTGCCGGCAAGGCTGGCTGTCCGCGAGAGGCCGATCTGTATTCCGTTGGCTTTCATCAACCCTGAAAGGCATTCGCGACGACTCCCATCTGGAACCTTGGGCCACTCGAACCCCACGCATGGGATCCCCCCTTCAAACAAGATCAACCCGACTTCTTCAGCATCCATGGACCCTCCCATCAGTCCCTCTTCCCCAGGAGGTCCATATTCCGCCGACGGGCAGCCGCAAGAAACCACAACTGGGATCGGAGACAAAAAGAGCCATGCATCGTGGATGCCCGCCTGGGCCACGGCCCAATCAGCCTGCCTGGTAGCGAACCCCCCCTGGCCAGGGAATTTTCCGATAGGAATACCCCGCCGTGCTGGGACCAACCATCACGACGACTCGGATCCAGGGCCGGAACGGAACTCGACTCCTTTCTTGGGGGTCTTTTGCAATTCCACGCCGCCGCTGCAACAACAAGAGACGAACAGTGCCCGGCCGGCCCGCCGAAAGGGCAAACGCGGAATCCCCTTCTCCAGCAGCAAGCGGAATCGCAGGCCCCGAACGAACGAGGTCGGCCCTCCTGTCGTACAAACAGACAGCCAGACAAGACAGCCCGCAGTCCGTTCGTCCTCGGTAACACAAAGCTCGCTGTCATCCACAAGCATCCCACCGTCGGTTCCAAACACAGCCCAAAAAATGTCTGAGATGAGGTCAGCCTGCAGCTCGACCGATGGGTCCAAAGCCCAAGCAAGCAGCTTCGAACGGGCCTGGTTCCCTGGACTTCCGGCTCGAGCAAGCTCGGATCACATGGAGGGGGACCATGGTCCAACGAGCTACCTATGCCCTGCATGTCTCACTTTTTTTTTTGATGGCCCCCCTACGGATTTGGCGACCGTTACGACGTGCGCACAGAAGCACCAGTTTTTGGCTTTTCCGTCGTTTTCGACGGTGGCCGTCCCCCAGCCTTATCACACGCCGTGTTGTTGTTGAGCGGATAAAGACGGACGGGAGCGATATGAAGAAGGTTGGCTGCGGCGGCGGCGGCGGCGGTTGCAGCGGACGGATCTTGATAGCTCCTTCGAGACTGGGCGACATCGATATCCCGCCCGCATGTCCATTTCTGCCATCATCATGGCCTCCCTGCTTGCCTGCCTTCCCTCTTCTCCGCCATGAGCCTGCACGGCGGCTGCACGATGTGGTTCGTCAGCCGCCCAATATTGTCTGGCCCGGGACGGCGTGATTGGCTGGCTGCCTGGCGATCCGGGAGCGAGGATGACGCCGCAGCTGAAACCGCTCAAGGTGCCTTGGCTTCATGGATCATTCGGCCCTCTCTCTCTCACTCGCTCCCTTTCTGGGCGGTCCAGCGGGAAGACACGGTCGGCCAGGAGGACGAGGATGGCCCGGGTCTCCCGAGGGGACGGGTCAAGCGGGCAACAGCAGCCGCGTTTGGCACCAACAAACCGGCGAGCTCAGCCTCCCTCGTTTTGTCGTGCTCATGGACGCTCCGAGGCCCGACGAGTCAGATTCCCACTTTCGCCGACAGGACAACTTGGCCCGAGTAGGAAAGGCGGAGCATGACAGCGGAGGAGGAGACGCGGCTTTTCGGCTGACGGTGCGATAAGATTGATTTTAGCAAAGAGGAAGACGACACAAGAACGCGCAAAGCAGCAGCGCGCGACACGACACGACCAGCCACAGAGCCCGTCTTGCGAAATGAGGCGAAGCAAATCAGACTGCACCGAGACAGCAAGCTTGGCGCACGCATGCGCAAAACTGGGGCTGGTCCCCCAACCCCGCATCCGAGATTCGCATCGCGCACCCCCCTCCCCTGTCCCATGCTCTTCTTGCTTTGCGCGCGCGGTTCCCTCTCTCCCCGTCTTTTTTTGCGGGAACCTCGTCGTCGTCGTCTGAAGCAGAGACCTCTTGGGGAGGCACAAATCGAGAAAACGAAACATGGCGCCATGTGACGCGCTGGTTCCACGGGCCCTCCCCCCCTCCTCGTCGCCGCCCCTCCTACCCTCCCACCTACTACCCCCCCTCCCCCCCCAACCGAGCAACGCCCTGCTGCGCGTGTCAATCTGCTCCAAGCTCCCAGAATCTGGGGAGAGCAAGGACAGGCAAGCAAAAGAGGGTGTGCTGGAGGCACCAGGCGAGGGAGGGGAGGGTGAGGGGGGGCTTGGCTTTCGATGAGGGAGGGGTCGCAGTGGCGGTGGGGCGCAAGACAAGACGAGGCCAGGGTCGGAAGCGAGGGGCCACGATTGGGCCTGGCGCGTGCGTGGCGCCGCCCTGATTGGCCACGGAGCTTGCAGCTGTGCTGACACACGGGCCACCTTCATGCAAATCATGAAGTCCGTTTCCTCGCGCCTCCTCCCTTTGCTGCGGCCACACCCCTCCCTCTCTCTCTTGGCCGAGCTTCCATCATGTTCCCTGTGCTGAACGGTGCAAGTCGAGTCTGACAGCAGCGCCTTGTTATTGCGTTTTTAGGCGCCCTGCCGCCCGCCCGCCTGCTCGCGAAGACGGAGCAATACATGTCTGCGGCGGCGGTCGATTTAACCTGCAGTCTGAGTCAACTGAGCTGCTCGCCAGCGGCGATGCGTTGGCTGCAGTGTGACACCGAAAGCATCCGAAAGCATCGAAGCATTGCCTGCTCGGTAAAATTGGCGCCGCCGTCAAACTCCTGGAACCTGGCAAGGGATGGAAGCAGCACACGCTTTCCATCCTCCACACTTCCACACGCCCATGCCCTCCACACACAGGGAGAGACACACACAGTTGAACCACACTCGCACGCACACCCTCTCAAGCACACCCACCGCCTGCAGAATCCTCAGGCCGGCTTCCCACAGGCCCCGGTGGCCCGCAAGTGCTGCCTCGCCTCCCCCCATGAGTGAGTGGGCCATCGGCACAGTTGGTGGCATCTTCTCCACGATCTGCCCCGAGCGGCGGTCGTTTGGGCTGCACAGGGCTGTTCTGCCCCCCCTTCCCTCCCCCCGCCCCGCCCCATCCTCCCCCTGCCCCGTCCCCTCCATCCTTTGCTTTTGCAGCTGTCAGTCCAGCAACCTGGCGGCGGCCCCTTCCCGCTCCTGCAGCGGGTGGAGTGGAGAGGTCGGCTCGCCGCTTGCTTGGCCTGTTCTGGTCGCTGGGCTGCCAATGGACGGACTGACTTCCTCCAAGCTTTTGCACCCCCCCCCCCCCCCCAGGGCCCTCGACACTCCACCAAACGCTTCCCTCGTGCTTCCCCACCCCTCACACCACCACCACCACCAGGGCCGTTGCCATCTGCACTTTCGGGGCTCATATGTATGTAAGTCATCCGCTGGTCGACACCACTCTGGGGTAACGGCCATCTGCCGGGGGCCTCTTTTCTTTCTTTGTCGAGGAACGAACCTCGTGGAGGTCGCCCCATGGGACTCCCTCCCCCCCTTGCCCGTGGCCAGGTCCGTGGATCCCACCCTCCCACACCCGCTCTGCTCCCCCCCCGTCCGTACCATGCAACATACATTTTTCGATACTACCCAGCCCAGCAGCACTAACTAGACCAACGTTAAACTCTGCAACCAACCATCCGACCACCTAAACCAAAACCCTAGCCCGAGCCCAGAACCAAGGCCTGCTCTTTCCAGGAAACGACGGCCGAGTGGGACTGCGGACTGGGGGCCCGCGACGCGGGAAGGAGGGCGGGGGATCAGGCGGGCGGGCGCTAAGACGCAATGCCCATCACACATATCCATCCACACGCGCGCGAGAGAGAAGATGGCGCTCCCGCCCGCACTTCAGTCCCTCCTGGCATTTTTCGATATCAGACGTGCTAAGGGAGGGATGGAGAGGGGGGTCACTGACCCAACGGCGCGATTCAAGTAACTATGCCCTGCCCTGCTTGCCTACGCCGCAGACGCACACGGCACTGGCTTGATGTGGATGCATGCGTGCTACCCCAGCTGGGTAGGCAGGCCGGTGGTATGGATGGAACGGATGGGATGGATCTGGCCGACCTGACCTGGTCTGCCCATCCATCCATGCGGAGACTGGCTGATGACTTGTTCTGGGGTTGTTCCTTCGTTCGCTGCCCATGTGCGACCTCGATATACCCGATAGACGACGCCCACGACGACATGCATACCTACTACTATGTAGGGGAGGGGGAGGGGAGAGTAATCCCTGCGATATGGGCCAAACCCATGCGTGCGGAGGGGGTGGACATCTTCGACATTGCACATTGCACGGCCCCAATCTACGAGTATCAAGCAAGCAGGTCTGCTCCGTGTAGACTCACACCAGGACGTGCGTCAACCTGCCCTGCCAGTAAGGAGAGGACATGCAAGCCTGTTCGTCTCACGTCCGTCCGAGGGCATCGCCGCAACAGGACAGCGGGCGGGTGTCCCACAAGGCAGGCAAGCTTTCGAGGTCGCACGGGCACGGCGGCGAGCAAGTTAGCGGGATGCATTTCTTGGATTCGCAGCGCTTGGCCTGCTGGGCATGTCTACGGTTGCGGTTCTGGTTGTTTATTAGTTGGATTTTACGCTTCTTCTTTGGTTGTTTTTGGCATGTGTCGTTCCTCAGCTCGAGGCTGGGAGACCAGGAACACCCAGCCGTCTGGGGAGAGCAGCCCAACATGTCTCTCGCGTAGCTCGATCGGTCTGTACCGCCGAGAGTCAACTCACTCACTCGGTTCCTGATGAGAGACAACAAGTCAGTCAGTCAGTCAGACTGACTCATTGTCGTCAGTCACTAGCCATTCATCCCTTCATGCCCATCTTAGCCACCACAACCAAGGCTTCTATTTTTGGGACTAGACTGTCCACAGATATTAAAAGCTTAGCGGCGTTCGTCGAAACGCAACGCGAGCCCAACGCAACGAACCTGACTACGAGCCTAAGCAAGGCTGCTTCTTCCTTTCCCTTCCCACACACTGCTGCTGCGACCCCATCCTGAGGGGACCGCCCGACCCAAGATCCGGCTGCAGAACCGAGCATGGAGCCGGGGGTGTGGCGGGCGGCGGGGAGGCCAATCTGGCAAAATCGGCCGGTTGAAGTCGAGGGGGGGTGTAGATCATATGATGCAGCATGTGTGGGATGGAAACGATATTGGGGTGTTGTATCAAAGCAAAGCAAGCCCGAGGCTGGGGTTGGGCTTTTGGCTGGGGGTTCGTCATTTACACTCTGCGGCGAGCTTGCTCACTCACTCTGTGGAGGTGAGGTGTCACCAGCGGCAGCTTACTCCGGGGAGTGTGTAAGGGGTGTGGTGGTACTCCGGGTGGGGGTCGTTGGGGAGGTACGGTGGAGGAGTTCGTCGGCTGGTGGTGGTGATGGTGGCGGCGGGGGGGGAGGGGAGGGTTATCATGAAGCGGCTCGTGGTGAGGGCCGCGGGGTACGGAGTAAGCCAAGGCAACGTTGTGGTATCAGTTGGGGGATCGAGCACGTCGCGAGCGAGGGAAGCCTCGTGAGGTTGAGTTGCATCCCTGTGTAGACACTGGCCGATCCTTCGCCTTTGTGGGATGAGTGAGAGAGGGGAATGACTGGTCATGTCTGTCAACCATCGGCTTCAGTTCGTCTCATTGAGCACATGGCACATGACTGAGAAGGAGCATCCGGGTGTCTTCGGACTGCCTCCGGGCTGTGTCGTGGTGACAAACCGGACCGTTGTGGACGGGGAACGGTTGTAGACCCCCACAATACCGTCATTGATCCGGATTCTGGCCAGACCATGGCGATCTCTGTTGTTGACTCGGATGAGAAGAGGTTGGGGGACCCACTGAATCGATCCACTCAACGCACAGCAACTCCAGGCGCGTTTGGCGGGGTGAATGTTATCGATAAGATAAGATAGTGCTGAGCTTTAGTGGTTGCCGCAGGCGGTGATTCGCTGGACAGACGACTGCTCAGTGAGTTGCAGGCACCGAGTTCTCAACTCCATCGAAAAATACACAGGGATCCAACCGTGAGACTGAGAGAGAGGGACTCAACGAAGCCCCAGCCAAGCTCATCGCAACAAGCCAAGACCAGATTAATCCTACTTTTTACCCCGTTCAACGATACATCAACTCAGAAAGAGACAGGGGGCAGAAACAAAAACACCAAAAATGTCGAGCCTCAAGAGGTCGCTCGACCGCGACCCGTTCGCCGCCAACATCTCGAGCAAGGTGTACGTGAGATCAACAAAGAGCGGCAAAGTCCAGAAGATTGTCCGCGAGGTCTACCTCCGCCAAGATATCCCCTGCTCGTCCAAGCTCTGCCGGGCATGTCTTGCCACTGCCCCTCAAGATGCCGCAGGCCGCCGTGAGTGTCCCTTAGTTGTCCTCGATGTTCACAACCGACGGCCACCGCTGACCACCCGCAGCCACCCCGTTTGTCCTCTCCGAGGACCCCGCCGGCACCGCCGTATATCCCCAGGGCCATTACCTGGTGCCCGACACCAACGCCTTCCTGACCGCCATGGACCTCTTTGAGCAGAGCGCCGCCTTCTACGACGTCGTCGTGCTGCAGATCGTCCTCGAGGAGCTGCGCAACCGCTCGCTGCCGCTCTACAACCGCCTCATCGGCCTGACCAAGAGCGAGGACAAGCGCTTCTACGTCTTCTTCAACGAGTTCCGCCTCGAGACCCACGTCGCCCGCGACGAGGGCGAGTCCGTCAACGACCGCAACGACCGCGCCGTCCGCAAGGCCGTTGCCTGGTACGCCCAGCACCTCGCCCGCACCGGCGCCAAGAAGGTCCCCGCTGTGGTTATGCTGAGTAACGACCGGGATAACTTGCGCAAGGCCAAGCAGGAGGGCATCCCCGCCTGCTCCCTGGCCGACTACGTCAAACAGCTCAAGGACGGCGACAAGCTCCTCGACATGATCCCCGAGACCGAGGACCAGGACACTGCCAAGGAGAAGCGCCCTGGCGAGCCTCTATATCCGGAGTACTTTAGCATGTCCAAGATGATGACGGGCGTGAAGAGCGGCCTGCTGCACCAGGGCATCTTCAACGTGTCGCCCTACAATTACCTGGAAGGCTCCATCCGCGTGCCCGCGTTCCCCAAGCCGCTGCTGGTCCTGGGGAGGGAAAACATCAACCGCTCCATCGACGGTGACTTGGTCGTCGTCGAGGTGCTCCCTAAGGACCAGTGGAAGGAGCCGTCCACCCAGGTGATCGAGGAGGACGCCATCACCAAGAACGAGAACCCGGACGCCGAGGAGACTGGCGATATTGTCTCGGAAAAAGAGCGCAAGGCCCTGCAGGAAGAGGTCAAGCGGACGCACACCAAGACGACCGAGGGCCATGCCCAACCCACCGCAAAGGTGGTGGGCGTGGTAAAACGGAACTGGCGCCAGTACGTCGGCCACATAGACCAGTCGGCCATCAGCCAATCAACTCAACAAGGGCGCAAGCAAGAGGTCGTGTTTGTCATCCCGATGGACAAGAAGATCCCCAAGATCCGACTACGGACGCGCCAGGTCGCCGAACTCGTTGGAAAGCGGATCCTCGTCACGGTCGACGCGTGGGATCGCAGCTCCCGCCACCCTACTGGACATTTTGTCCGGTCCTTGGGCGAGCTGGAGACCAAGGCTGCCGAGACGGAGGCTCTGCTCCTAGAGTACGACGTCCAATACCGACCGTTCCCCAAGACGGTCCTCGACTGCCTGCCCAAAGAGGGCCACGACTGGAAAGTGCCGCAGAGCATGGACGACCCCGGGTGGAAGGACCGGGAGGATCTCCGGGGCCTACTCATCTGCAGTATCGACCCTATCGGGTGTCAGGACATCGACGACGCCTTACACTCCAGGCCGCTCCCGAACGGCAACATCGAGGTCGGGGTGCACATTGCCGACGTGTCGCACTTTGTCAAGCCCAACAACGCCATGGATGCCGAGGCCAGCATCCGCGGAACCACGGTGTACCTCGTCGACAAGCGCATCGACATGCTTCCGATGCTGCTGGGCACGGACCTGTGCTCGCTGAAGCCGTACGTCGAGCGGTACGCCTTCTCCGTCCTCTGGGAGCTGTCGCCCGACGCCGATATTGTCAACGTGCGGTTCACCAAGTCGGTCATCAAGTCCCGCGAGGCCTTCAGCTACGAGGAGGCGCAGCTGCGGGTCGACGACGCGGCGCAGCAGGACGAGCTCACGACCAGCATCCGCACGCTGCTCGCGCTCTCCCGCAAGCTGAAGCAGAAGCGCATGGACGCGGGCGCGCTGAGCCTGTCCTCGCCCGAGGTCAAGGTGCAGATGGAGTCGGAGACGTCCGACCCGATCGACGTCAAGACCAAGGAGCACCTCGACACCATGTCGCTCGTGGAAGAGTTCATGCTGCTCGCCAACGTCAGTGTAGCACGAAAAATCCACGAGGCGTTCCCGCAAACAGCCATCCTCCGGCGTCACGGCGCGCCCCCCAAAACCAATTTCGACGAGCTCGCCAACCAGCTCCGCGTCAAGCGCGGCCTCGACCTGAACGTCGAGTCCTCCCGCGCCCTCGCCGACTCCCTCGACGCCTGCGTCAACCCGTCTGAGCCCTTTTTCAACACCCTCGTGCGCATCATGGCCACCCGCTGCATGATGGCGGCCGAGTACTTCTGCTCGGGGACCCAAGCCTACCCCGAGTTCCGGCACTACGGCCTCGCCAGCGAGATCTACACGCACTTCACCTCGCCGATCCGCCGCTACGCCGACCTGGCCGCGCACCGCCAGCTGGCCGCCGCCATCGGGTACGAGGCGGTGCACCCGTCGGTCCGCTCGCGCGGCCGCCTCGAGGCGGTGTGCAAGAACATCAACGTCCGCCACCGCAACGCGCAGCTGGCCGGGCGCGCGAGCATCGCCTACTACGTCGGCCAGGCGCTGCGCGGCAAGGCGACCGAGGAGGACGGGTTCGTGCTCAAGATCTTTAGCAACGGGTTCGTCGTGCTCGTGCCGCGGTTTGGGGTGGAGGGGCTGATCCGCCTGCGCGATTTGGCCGAGCCGGAGCCCGCGGCCGAGTTTGATGCCGAGACGTACACGCTGCGCACGAGCGGGAGCAGGGAGGTGGAGGTCGAGCTGTTCCAGAAGGTGCGCGTGCGCGTGACGGACCAGAAGGATGAGACGACGGGCAAGAGGGGGGTTAAGATGGAGTTGGTTAGTGTTTACTAGACGGAGGATGGGGGAGGGGGGATCTTGGGGGGCTACGGCTGCAGTGAATAGAGCGAGTGTAAACCGTGGGGTATAAACCACCACGTCAAGTGACCAGAGTACCATGACGAAGGACCCGAAATCGAATTACCCCCCTGACCATGCAAAACAGTACGTTGCATACACGTCCCATATCTACAGAGCATCACCTCCCCTTTTCGACGCCGCAACGCCAACCGGAAACCCAGTCCACCCCCATCAACCAAGCAAGCTAGGCATCATCCGTCACTCGCTATTGCATCTCAACCTCCCCCTCCCCTGCGGTAGCCTCCTCATCCCCCCACAGCCCCTCCAACTTAAACTCCTTGGCCCACTCCGTCACAATAACCTTCTGATCCGCCATGACCTGCTCGCCCTCAATCTTGCCCGCCTTGCCCGCCTCCTCCGACGCAGGCGGCGCAGCAGGCGGGTCCGACCAGCCCTGTATCCTGCCGTCACGCCAGTCGGTGACGACCGCCATGGCGGCGGCGGCGACGTTGGGGACGCCGCCGCGGCTGAGGCGTCCGCGCTTGCGGGCGACCTGGATCAGGAAATCCATGGTGGCGTCGCCGCTGTCCGGGTTGGCGAGCAGCGGCGGCAGGTCGTAGACGCGCGTCATACGCTCCATCAGGTCGGGGGTGGCGGAGAGGCGCTTGATGAGGAGGGTGACGGCGGGGATGGGGTCCGCGATTTGTTTGGGGGGGACGGCGTTGAGGAGCACGAGGTGGGCGTGCGCCTCGGTGGGGTTCTTGAAGGTTGGGGTCGGGGTGGTGGTGGAGGAGGAGGAGTTGGCGGAGGGGAAGACGATGCCGGGGGAGTCGAGCAGGGTGAGGCGGTTGTCGATCTTGACGGAGCGGATCGAGGTGGTGACGCCGGCCTCGGCGCCGGCAGGGCAGGCAGCGCGCTGGTTGCGGCCGCCGGCGAGGCGGGAGAGCAGGGCGTTGATGACGCTCGACTTGCCGACGTTGGGGTAGCCGATGACGCCGACCGAGATGGCGCGCTTGAGGTTGCGGGAGGCGGCGTACGACTTGAGGGCACGGAAGAGGGCGGTGCTGGTGCTTTGGACCGTGATGTCGCGGTGGTTGAAGGTCTGGGCGTTGGGGGCCGGGTTGGAGGCGCGCAGCGGGAGGGTGGGGAAGAAGCGGCGCAGGTGGCCGAGCCAGCCGCGCAGGACGGGGGGCGGGATCAGATCGACCTTGTTGAGGATCAGGATGAGGCGCTTGCCGCCGCCGGCCGCGGCCAGGACGGCGCGCTCGACGTCGTGAGAGCGCGTGCCCTCGGGGTCGCGGGCGTCCAGGACGTAGAGGATGACGTCGGCCTGCTCGACGACCTGCTTGAAGACCTTGTCGAAGGCCTTGCGCGACGAGGCGCCGCCGGGGACCTCGATCACGCCCGCCTCCTCATCGTCGTCGCTGTCCTCGTCGTCGTCCATCTCGTCGCCGCTCTGCAGCTCCTTGTCGTACTGGGCGGCGGCCTTGCGGGCGCTGGCGATCAGGGCGGCGAGCGGGTTCGACTCGTCGACATCGCTGGCATCCTCGTCCATGGCATCGTCATCCATGGCGTCTTCCTCGAGGTCGTCGGCCAGGAGGCCGTCCTCGTCCATCTGGTCGTCATCGTCGCCCGTCTTCGCGGCGTCGGCGGTGCGGGCGGCCTTGGCCAGCTCGCGGCGGCGCTGTTGTTCCTCCTTCTTGCGGATGCGCTCCTCCTCGATCTGGTGCAGCAGCTTCTCCTTGTAGGGGAAGAGGTTGGGGATGCCGGGGTCCTTCTTGAGCTTGCTGCGCCATTCGGGGTTCTTCTTGGCGAGCTTCTTGGCCTTGCGCTGCTTCGCGGCGGATGCCTTTTCGATCTTGTGTCGCAACCGGACGGTCGTCCGTTTGGACTTGGGCTCTAGAGGGGCGGGTGTCAGCGAATTGGGGGGGATCCTCTGGTCAGGGCAATGATTGACTGACTCTTTGGCTTGGTTATTGACCCGGCCATTGTTGGGGATTGTGCTGTGGTGTCTGTCCTCGGATGCAATGGGGACAATGACTTGTGGTGCAGCAGCCAGCGACCAGAGCAGCAACAACTCTAGCAACGCCAGCAGCAGTGGGCATCTCAGAAAAATTACTGGGTTCGTGGTTGGAAAAGTTTGTGCCTGCGCTCACCGCCCCGATACGCGCCTTATCGGCCAGGGTCCTCCACTCCACCCCACTCTGCACCACGCACTGTGCCCCGCAACCCCCTGGCGCAAAAAGTCTCAACTCTCTCTTCAACTCTCCACTCGATCCATCCAAACTCCCCACGCCCTGTCCAGGACTTCCCAGCACTCCCATGGCATGCCTCTGGCGTCGGCGTGCTTCAGGAGAGCCCCTTGGCATTGTTAACGGGCCGATTGGTGCAGGCAGATTTGAGAATTGCATTGGATCAGGGCTGGAAGAGTGAATCCAAAGGGTTAGGGTCGAGGTTGAGAGAGATGTTGGCCCGTGGGAGGGGAGAGATGATGGGCGGAGATGCCCAATTCGTCGAGGCCCAGGGTTGGTTCAGGCCCAAGGCTTCCCCTTTAGGGGCACTCCGACACCACCCTCCCCTCCACCCTCCACCATGTGCGTGTGCCGGCCCAACCTCAATGTGTGGGTTTGAAGAGTCACTTGCTGTCTCCAGTCTTACGTCTCCGACCTCCAACCTTAGCCTTCACGTCTCAACCCTCTTCCTCATAAACGAGTTCTCTGTAGCCCCTTTTTCCCAAGACTGGGTGGGTTGTCCTTAGACAAAGACATTGTCTCGAGCACCCCTAGTTTCTCTCACAACTCACAACAACACACTTTCTCCCAGTGACCCAGTGTCAGTCAGCAGTCAGCATGGGCAGCACGGAGCAGTCACAGCCCGCCTTCACGGCCCCGCCCGAGACCGTCATTTTTGACGGCCTCCTGTTTGACATGGACGGCACCATCATCGACTCGACCGCTGCCGTCGTCAAGCACTGGGAGAGGTAGTTTCCCGAGTCTCTTTGGTATCCACCCCCACCCCCTGAGCCATGGCTGACTCGCCCATGTCAACACCAGTGTCGGGAAGGAAATAGGGGTCGACCCCAAGGTCATCCTCGAGTATGTGCATCCCATCTGGGTCTGTCCAGCTGACCATTGCTGACCATAATTTCTTTTTCAGGACCTCTCACGGGAGACGGAGCATAGACATGCTCAAGGTGCTGGCCCCTGAAAAGGCAAATTGGGAGTGTGAGTAACTCCCCAATGTCTGTTGTCAGGGAGGGATGAGAAAGTGGCAATCAGCTTCGCCCCTGTCTCGCTTGAGAAAATAGGACCAATCTCTCCACGAGGACTGGAGGGAGGGAAACAACACCATTCTCGCTGAACCCCTCGCTGTTGTGCCAGACAGCTAACCCAACCCCTGCGCCCAGACGTCCAGCACATGGAGGGCCTGCTCCCCAAGCACCACGCCGCCGACGCCATCGAGATCCCCGGCGCCCGCCCCCTCCTCGAGCACCTCATCGAGCGCTCCGCTCCCTGGACCATTGTCACGTCAGGGACAGTCCCGCTGGTGACTGGTGTAAGTTGCCTTTCCCCCCTTTTCACTGCCCCCTATGCCCTACCCCCCGTATACCCCTATTCCCCCCTTAACCCCCACCCCAAACAAACACAAGCATGGGAATCAAGAGAGAAAAAAGAGGGGAGAAAGAGAAAAGAAACTGACCCCTCCCAGTGGCTCTCTGTCCTCGCCCTCCCCACCCCAGCCCACCTCGTAACCGCCGAATCCGTCACCCACGGCAAGCCCGACCCATCCTGCTACCTGCTTGGCCGCGAACGTCTCGGGCTCGCTGCCCCCGAGAAACGCGTGCTGGTGCTCGAGGACAGCCCGGCAGGCATCCGGGCGGGGAAAGCGGCTGGGTGCCAGGTGCTTGCTGTCGTGACGAGTCACTCGGTGGAGCAGGTCGTGGAGGCCGGGCCGGATTGGGTGGTGAGGGATTTGGCGTCGGTGAGGGTTGTGAAAGGGGAGGGGGAGGGTGTGAAGTTGGAGATTCGGGATGGGTTGGTTGTGGGGGGAGGGGGGGATGTGATGAGTGAGGTTTGATGGGTGAGGTCTTGGGTGAGTTGCTGGTTGTGATGGGAGAGGTGTGGTGAGGTGTGGTGAGTGAGGTCTTGTGAGCGAGTGGTGATGAGTGAGCCGGGATGGGGGCCTGAGGTTGGGTTTAGACAGTGAGTGAGCGTTGGGCTGTGAGACACAGGTTCAAAGACACAGACTGACTTGGACGCGGCGTCGCTGTCACCCCCGAGAGATGACGATGCCCGCGGCAAGGCCAGAGTAGCAAAACCCGTCAAAGCTGATTCTGCAACATGTCGGCGACCAAAGGCCAGTCCGTGACCTCGCCCAGGTTGTCCCCCGGGATGTGAGGGTTACAGCCGCCACCCCGTCCTCTCCTCGCTCCGAGACCAGAATGCGGCGCCCCATGTGACGTCCTGTCTGACTTTTCGCCTCCGTCGCCGGACCCGGTCTCACGGCCCGCGCTCAGCTCGGTCGCCAATGTCTCGGTCTCGGCAGCCCCATGCCCGACCATGCCCGCCATGTCTGCCACCACCCCTCGCATGCCCTCGCATGCCCTCGCGGCTGACAACGGCGGCGCGTGTCCTCGTGTCTTGTCTTGCCTCCCCCACGCCAGACACACCACACAACACCACACCACACCACACCTACACATGCATGCCTGGGCGCTGGGCAAGTCAGTCAGCTCAGCCCATGTCTTTCAGCCTTTGCAAAGTTCCCATTCCCGTCCCAGATACCCATCACCCACCACCCACCACCCACAGGCACGCAAGTAAGCGAGGAGGCGAGCAGGCAAGGGTAGAACCATTCAGCGCGTCGCGGACATCCCAGAGTCTAGACCACTGCGCCGCGAGAACCGGAACGGTCCAGAACACCACGACATAATCTCGCGTGCGTCGATGCCAGCTCCCCCAGCCGCGTGTGTCGTGGCGTCAAACCACACGTCGCCGGCGACCGGCTGGGCCGGCTCGAGCTGTTCCCAGCGCTGGCCCCAATCCCTCGCCCGATCGTGGGGACCCAGCCCAACCGGACCCCGGCCCAGCCGCCGAGTGATCGACACGTTCCCCTTCTCTTCTGGGACCTGCCCTTGAAGAAACGGGATCACCTTCTCCCCCGCGCTGCGCGCACAGCCCCCAGCCCAGATCAGCCGACGCACGCCTGAAAGGCAAAGAAAAAATAAACCACCCAAAAAAACTTCGACCCAGGTTCTAGAACCACCATTATCCCTTCCCAAGCCCGCGGGACTGCCGTCCAGCTCTCACTTTGCCCACAGTCTAGCCAACCTGGTCGGCCAACCCCGAGCCCAAAGGACCTCCAGGCTCCCTCCCCCCAGTTACCCCTTGAGAAAAGCAGAGACGCGAAGGAAGAGAAGCCCAGCCTAGACCTGCCTGCTCGTGCCATACCGTTCCATCCCGCCCCAATAGTCTACCGTCCCCCCGGCATCTAACCCCCCGCCTGCGTCTGGGGAACAGGGAAAAAGGAAAAGGGGGGTGGCGATGGAGAGGCCACGAGGCAAGAGCCGGCCGCCGCCGCTGCCGCCGCCACCTTTCGGCCGTTCGCACGCGCGCGCGGGCAACGCAACGTACGCACGACCGCACGCACGCGAGGGGGAAGGCCACGTTGATGTCGCCTTGGCTGGCTCGGGCATGCTGCTCGCCGCCGTCCGTCCGTTCGTTTCGCGGGAGAAACTAACGAGGCAATACATCCCGCCGCGAAGGGGAGACGCGATAACTAGTTAGACGGCCACAGGGGAGGGGAAAGGGGGGAACAGGAGGGACGGCAGCCGAGTGGCGAGCTGGCAATGTCAAGTCAAGCGAGCAGCAGGGGAGCACGCACGCAGGTACATCGGCACGCAGGCACGCGGGCACATGCCAGGGTCCATCCAGCCGTCCTTCGTGTCCGTCGTGTCCAACTCCTCCCCCCTCTCGTGGGAGGGGAGAGGAAAGCTGTTTGCTCGCTTTCAGTCTCCCGCGCAGCCTTCAGGTGAGGCTGTGTGGGTTTGGTTTGGGGCTCAGGCATGCCTTTCCCCGCGAGGGGAGCGCCGATCATATCCCGAACTGGCGGCGGTCAGGGTTCAGCCTTTTTTTTTGCTCCTTGGGCTATCCCTTGCCCTGGATCTTTTCTTGTCCTTGTGTTAGAGACGGGCAGGTAGAGAGGGGTTACTGCACGTTCCTTGCCTTGCCACAACGGAGAGGGAGAGAGTGCCATGTGGCTGGCTTCTGGCTTCTGGCTTCTGGGTGACGGACTGGCGGGTTGTCTCTGGCAACATCAAGTGGACATGGCGAACCACTGCCGCCGCCGCCCTGCGGCATCCCCTAGCCCCGAGGGTGGTTTGGGAAAACGAACAACTCCGGCAGTGATGGCAACTGTGCAGTCGACTCGGGAGTGTGTCCCGGCGGTGATTACCCAGGCATGCAGCCACCCCTGGCCTCGACAACAAAGCTGCCGGGCCCCGAAACCCGGAGATATGTACCTCTACTGTGCAGTGTCGGACGTCGGAGAGTTACGCGCAACGCAACGCAGCCAGCCGCCGGGAAAACAGTGCCTGTCTGGATGCACGCGTCCTCGTATGTTCCCTCCTTTGCTCCCGGCTCGGTGGGAAGGGGGGGGAGCAAGCAAGCAGGCAGGGAGGCAAGCAAGATACAGCATTCTTTTTATTTTTTCCCTTCCGCATCTCCGCGTGTGTATGCATGTGTGGCACAGGGAGACAGTGTGTCCAACGTTACGTGACGGGAGAATCCTCATCATCACCGCTCACTCAGCCACGCGAAGCGCAAACAGACAGACAGAGAGGACAGGCCCCGGCTCTCCCCCAAGACTGACCCTCCAACTCAAAGATACATAACATGCGTATGTAGATGGACAGGTAGTCTATATGTCTTCACAACCAAATGCCGAGAATGTAGTCAGTAAAAATGACGTGACCCGCCGTCGCCGCCGCTTCCACACAGCATCTTACACACCACCCCCCCCCCCCCCCCCCCCCCTTCCCCCATTCCCCTACCTACCTCTTGTGTACTCCGTACGTCGTAACTAACCATGTGTACTCGCACAAGACGTCGTCTGACGGGGGGGCGCCCACCCGGCCTGTGAAAGACGGGCGCGTGCAGCAGCAGCAGCCGGCATCCATCCATCGCATCTCATCTCATCTCAGACAGCGGCAGCAGGCTGCCCCCCCCCCGGTCCACCGTCGTCGTTCGCCAAATTTGGTCGGCGACTTGCGTAACGCCGCCGCCGCCGCCTTCCCACCCAACTTCTCCCCTCCCCCAACGAGACAGGGCAAGACAAAACGAGACAAGACAAGACGGGTCACAATGCTGATGCCGAGGAAAGGATGGGGGGAAGGGAGGTCATCCATCCATGCACCCATAAGGCACCGCTCCGTTCCACGCCGCTGTTCCTGCAGCATCTGACCCCCGCCGCCGCTCGTCGCCGCTGGCGATACCGAGACAGGACGGGCAGCTGCGGCTGAGGCGTCTGGCAGACAGGCATCCTTTGTCTTTTGTGTCGTCTATCGTATTCTATGCATGCATGTATGGTGGTGGTTCACCAAGTCGTTGGGTGGGGGCTGAACACAGACAGAGCTGTGGGGGGCTGACATACCGACAACCAGCCAGGCAGACATGGATGGATGGGGGCTCAGCTGGGTTTGTTCGGTTCGCAACAGCCCTCACGCTCAGGTTCTGGTGCTGCGTTTGGACTGTGTTGTCAGAAGAGATAGTTACTGTGAGCAGCCACGGTGCTATGTAGTTAGAAGAGGTGCGGCGGAAGCCGTCCTCAAGCCTCGGACGTTGCCGTGTGGCGGTGATTTTTTATTTTATTTTTATTTTTTCTTTCTTTCTCTTCCCCGGTGTTGTTTGTTTCCATCCAACCACCAACCACCACCCACACCCAGCAAGGCACGCACCCATCCGTCCCTCCACAACTCAACCCAACACAGAGGCATCCACGGAAAAACGGATCCGTCCATCCACCGGAAATGAACACCAGCGCCAGCCGAGCTGAGTGGCGTCCCCTTCCCAGGGGGGCGAAGTGCCGTTTCCTCGCTGGACAGCTTCCCAAGCCACCGTGCTGCATGGTGGAGGGGATGCGTCGGTCGCACAGACGGGTTCCGAGTATGGATGTATCCGTATGGGGGAGGGGGGATGTATGCAGTCAGACAACCAGACAGAGAGCCAGATCAGACCTGCCGCCCGGCTGCAGGAACAACAAGACAGAGGGCGGGGTGGATGTCGACAGACATCGTCAAGATAAGTCAGAACCCCCTTTTCGCCCACCCCTACTGTCAGAGGCGTGCGCAGTAACCACCTCGGCCAACGATCACCAATGCAACCAGTTCATGGTTGCATCCTGCGCACCACTTGCATTATGAAGTCAGCCTCGCCACTCCAGGTCTCTTGCCTGCCGACGTTCTTGAAATATAGGTTTTTTACCCGGCTAGGAGACCAGTACGGTTTTCCTATACAACGAGATAGACGCCAGACCGGCACGCCTACTCAAGGCATATCGGCTGTAAGAGCAACAAATAAATAATATATAATGACTATAGTTGGTTAACAAGTTAGTTATTCTTAATCGTTTTATACTTTCCCCCTAACTAATTATTCATTTTATATAATCTAGAGGTAGTTAGTTTGCAGGGGCGTTTTATTTACATTTTTGGTGGGGCAGGGTGGGCGAGAAGTAGGGGGTTCGACTTACTCCATATGAGTAGGAACCGAGGGTGAGTTGTCTCTGTGACTTGCGTTGAAGAGAAAGTTGCCCATCTGGCTTTACCCAAATCCACAAACAGGCATGGTAATAAACAATGGGGACAAGGGAATCCCAAATTCCATCCCAGCACACAGCCGACTTGGCCCTTCCAGTGACGTCGACACCCCGTCAATGAGGCTCAAAACCACCGTCCCCAAAAACCGTGAGGCCGAAATGAATATTGATTGCTCCCCCACCTCAAAGCAAGCTCAATCAATGTCCGCGCCTCGGCAGGCCATCCGGCTCCGACAGCACGGCCAAGGCCCGAGATTGGGGTGTGTGTGTTGGGAAGGGGGGCGGGATTGGATTGAATTTGGTAACGCGCGCAAGTAAGATGCTGCCGTTGTGAGGGAGAGCTGGCCTGTGGCCACTGCACTGCGCGCTGGGGAGCACTGGGCACCGTCCACCAAGCACCACCAAACCCCCGATCACTGCATCTTGCATCCGCTGGCGTGGGCTGCTGCTCTTCTCGATGGGCCCTTGCAAACTGCAGCGCAACACGGTGCTGGCTGCCCCCCCTTGGCGCCGAAACGAACCAGCGAGCACTGCCCGCGGAGAGATCTGTGCGGATCCGCTGCAGGGATGCCTGTCCTCCCCCCTGCGAGGCAATCCGCCAAGGTACCGCGAGGTACAAGGCGTCCCGCGCTGCGGACACACAGCACACGGCACAGGGCGCTGCAGGTCGATGGCGGGCCCAGGGCCCCCGCTGGACAAGGCTTTCCCTCCGCCAACACGTGGCTGCCGGGGGCCAGAAAAGGCATCGTAATCTCCCCCCCCCTGGCCGAGCGTTGCAGAGATAATCTCCAGAGCCATTTCGCTGCGCGCGCGCCTGGAACGCGTCCTCCAGATCGAGAGCGATACGCCGCTGGTTTATTGACTTGTTGTGATGAGGGGTCAGAGGACGAGAGGATGAGATGGGAGGAGAGGAAAATGAGCGGGCCGCGTCGGGCGCACGAAACGACCTGCTCCTCCGGGCCCAAGTCAGCCAACCCTTGTGGTGAGGTTGCACTCGGGATGCTCGCTGCTCAGCTTCCGTGCCTCACGGCTCGACGCCGGTCCTGAGGGTCGACAGACAAACCGCAGCTTGACGTTAAGAGCCAACCAACCACCGCTCGCGAGTCCTGCCGCACCGAGTGGGCGGCAGGCCCTCTATGCCCGGTGTCGGTGGTGCGGGGGCGAGCGCTTCTCTCCCATCCGTGCGCTTCTGTGGAGCTGGAGCTGCCGCTGTGGGTGGTCTGTGGGAGTGAGACCCGGCGGCCAGTTGCTGCTCTCACTCATCAACCGTCTCTTCACTTATCATCGGAGGCGAGCGCGTGGTGTTGGGTCTCGACCTCGTCGCCCTCTCGTGACTTTTTGGTGGCAGCGGCGGCTCGTCTTACCGGATCCTACCGCCCTTCGCCGACATTTGCAGAGGCTGGATTCGTCGTACGTTGTCCAATGAACGCGCTGGCCTGGCCTCACGGGTGACGGTGGAGTCGACACAAGCCTCTTCGCAGAGACGTAAATCTTTGTTTGGCGTTGGAATGCCCAGGCTTGTCACATCTGTCGGTTTGCCGGCGGAGACCCTTTTTCAGCTCTGGTGGATTGTTTGCTGATGGGTGCTCTCTCCATGGATGGTGCTCGCCCTGGAGTCATTACGTCAAGGGTGAGCCAATATTCTGGAGCACTGGTGTCTCCACCACTGACTCCCGAGGTCCGAGCTGTGGAAAGCTTGGGTTAATTGGTGTGATCGCCTGGTCAAGCATCCACCAAACAGGGCTTGGTGGTCCGTTCTGCCGGGAACCTCAGCATTGCCTCGTCGAACCCCGTTTGTGCAGAGAGTTCAAATGTCGTCAAATGAGAGCCCACTGGGACGGACTTGAGCAGTCACCGGCTCGACTCGAGGTGATTGGGGCCGTTGGCGCCCGCTTTTTGGCGGTTGGGTCTCCCGCCCGCCCGTCTTTCTCACCGTCCGCTCACCGGGCATGCTGCGTCCTTCCTGCGGCAGTGGTGAGGCCCAGTTGGCTTCTTGCACTGAGCCGCCCCAAGCAGCCAAACAGAGAGAAGTTCCGCGCGTTCTGCTGATGCGGGTTTCGTTGCCGGTGAGCGAGAGCCAAGGAACCTGTCCGCCCTCGCCCGCCTTCGCCCGCTCTCGCCCGCTGCTCTCGCCCGCCCTCGCCTGCGCCGAGCCCAGGGCTTGAGCGCCGTCCTCGTAGACATGGTGGGTGCTTTTGTGCGTGCGGGCGTCGCAGCGAGCTGGGCGCGCCCGCTGTGCTGGCACTCGATACCACCCTTTGCTGATGCGGAGGATCGCCTCTGCCAATCACGGCTGCATCTCCCGGCGCCGGCCCCGCTCTTCCGAGGTTGCGATGGGATCCGCGCCAGAAATAGCAGCGGCAGCGTCTGCGGGTTCTGTGTCACTCACTCACCCTGCTGCTGTGCGCCCTGCAGGCGCCTGTCCCGTGACCTGACCTGGACGACCGCGCTCTGCAGGCAGGCAAGCAAGCAAGCAAGCAAGCAAGCAGGCGACCGGAGAACCGAGTCTCGCGATGCTGCGCATGGTCATGAAGTGTGTCTCGGGGGGGACTGAGACTTGCGGGCACTCGGCCATTTCAGCTCGGCTCCGTTGGGTGGATGGATGGATGGCCTGGCCATGGCGGCGGCAACGGTGGTGTTTTCTTGTTGTCTTGGGGTTTGAAGACTTGACGAGTCGCTTGCCAAGGCGAAAGCCAGCTGTCAAAGACATGCCCCCATTGATGAGCTCGCGCACAAAGAGAAGAGGTGACATCGCTGGAAGTGTGGGTTGGGAGAGAAAAAAACAGTGTGGGGTTGCGAGGGCTGGGAGCCTTGGAGCGTGGGAGCGTGGGAGAGCCTGAGCCTGGGATTGAAAGGCGGCTGCACGAATCAGGCCGTCTGCTAAGCGAGCGCAGCCCGCAGTCAAGGAGCCCAGGAGCCCAGGAAAATCCAAGGACCCGCCCTGAGACGGGGTTGGACTCTTGGGACGAGAGAGGCTTCGGGCAGCTGCAGCAGCTCTTGGTGAAGTCGTGATAACTAATCCTGCGTCCATGCAAAGCAACCAGATGGGCTTCACTTGTCGCTGCCTCTTGTGCTCGGGTTGAGCAAGCCGGCCGCTCGAGGCTTCAACTTAGCTCGCCCTCTGCCGTTTTTGCGAACCGAGAGCAACAGGGTGAGACCTTGCTTTGCCAGCCTCGGTTGAATAAGATTTTCTGCCATTTCAGCCTCACTGGAGGGCGACAGATGGAGAGAGAGCTCGTGGCTCGGGACCACAGCGTCGCAATGTTTGTTGCCAGCCGGGGCTCTCCGCAGCCTTTTACCACGCGCAACTGGTGCCCGAGGGGATCGTCCAGGGTCTCGCGGGCGATCCGGCACCTGCGGCACCGGCCGAGGAAGTCAGAGTGTGGGGGGGATAAGGGCGTGAGAGGGGGAGAGACGGGGAGGGAAGGGATGGACAGTCACAACGGCGCATTTTTGCATCGAACCATCTTTTGCTTCTTCGCGTCGACTCTGCGACGCCCGTTGTTTTCGAGTGCCCCATGTGGACATCGGAGGACCCAGTGGCGCCGGCAGCGGGGGAGCAGGCAACGGCGGCAGGGAAGAGGCGGCAGTCGACAGTCGAGAGTCAACAGTCGCCAGGGAGAGAGTCGGGACAGTCTGGTCTGGTCCCTGTCCATGGGACGTGCACCGAAGACGACGACGCACCGCACTGCTTCGACGAATTTCCCAATGCGGCCAACTCGCCAGGGGGCCAGGGGGTGCCTGCACGAACCACCTGGCGCCCAGACCGCGAGGGCGGGAAATGCGCTAACTGTGCGGGCACAGTAGGCAAACAGCCCATGGGACCCCTCAGGCACTGGGCCCTGCTTGGTAACCGGCAAAGCTGCTCGTGGCACCAAAACTCTCCGGCGGGCTCCACAGCAACTGCTGGGTGGTGTGCTGCCCTGCCCTGCCCTGCCAGCCCAATCCCAAGGGAGTGGTGGTACTATGTAGTGGTGGTATTGACGGTTATCGTGGGCAGTTGGTGTTGATTGTGTTGGCGCGTCTGCTGGCACGGCGTCCCCGTCTGTCAGTACGAGCAGAGCAGTAGCGTAGCTCCCTTCCTCTTTCGCCCCCGCCCCGCGCGCCCTCAGGATTCCAGAAACCCGTTCTCGCACGCATCTCTCGCGGTGGCTGAACACGCCCGCAATGCATAGGTACGGATGCACAGAGATGTGTCTGCTGCTGCCGGTTGTGCATGGGCATGGGTGGCAGCAGGTCTGGGTTGGATCTTGTGCCATGCAAGCTCCGCCGCATCTCTGCTGCTTGCTGCCCCTGGTCCGATGTCAAGGCGGGGAGCTCGGCAGGCCGGGATGGGCGACGAGGCAGCGTCGGATTTTTCGTCCCAGGAAAAGCAGGCACTGTGCGGATACGGCCTGTTATCAGACTGTGCGCTGCTCCCCTTTCCCTTGGGGCTTGCTGCTCGTCACTCCCTGCTCCCTGCCAATGCTGGTAACCAACCCCATTTGGCGCAACGGACAGAGATGGAGCAGTGCTCGAGGTGCCCAACAGCAGCGCAGAGTCTGGACCTGGAAGAAGAATAAGTCAGTACGGGCATGGACAGAAGACACAGAAAACAGAGGCAGCGCCCCGAGGAGCTGGTTGCACCAAGCAGTGTCCTCCGCGTGCAGCTCAGCTGAGGCAGGGCGCCTTCCTCGTCCGACAGCCCGCTCTGTACCTGCAAGTACTCCATATGTACGCTTGGTATCTCTCTCTCTCCCGTGTGTCGCCCCCTGATCCCTGCCCCATGCGCCCTGGCACCCCTGGCCCTTGGCGCCAATGACCCCTGTCGAGGATCTTGCCCACTGTGCGCGCGTCCTGGCCGCCCCTGCCCAGCCGCCCCTGCCCAGCGACTCGCCGCAGAAGGGAGCAGGATGGGTCGCGCTTGCACAGCGGCGGACGAGTTGTGCAGAGGCAGGCCCAGCCCAGTCCAGTGTGGCCCAGTGCAGAGAGTGCAGCAGCGTGCGTGCAGGGCAGAAGGTGCCGACGTACTGCTGCAGAGGCCCCCTTCCGGCCCCCCCCCCTGTCTGTGCTGCACACACACACATCACCCAGGCTCAGGCTCAGGCGCACAGCACAACCTCGACCAAGACCACAAGCTCTGGGCCTTCCCCACACCCACGCCCAGGGCATGTCCCACACCACCCCCATCCATCCCATCACCCTCGCGGCCCATTTCTCCCTTTCCCCTGTCCACCCCGGCCCCATCCTGCCCTCTCTCCTGTCGTGATTTGAGACTGCAGCAGGGCAGCCAGGAGACACACGGGAAAGGCCCTGTCCGCTGCGGCCTGCATCTCGCCCTCCTCCATCCTCTGCCGCCCTCGCCGTCGTCCCCGTCCCCAGCTAGACACTCGGCCACCACCAGACCACAGCGCACCACGCACCACACACCACACCACACCACACCACGCTCCCACGCATTACCAACTGGCTCATCCATTCATTC
>MU855524.1:0-40649 GCA_033296695.1 Staphylotrichum tortipilum | reverse complement strand
GCTCTGGCAGCGCGCTCGTGTGACGCGTTGCTGAAAGAAGGATGTCACGCCAGATGCCAGATGGCCAGGCCAGAGATGTGAAGGGGGGAGTGTTGCTGCTTGCTGCGTGCGCCGCCAAGAGAAGGCTTGTGTTGCGCCGAGTTGCTTGTTTCCCCGTCTTTTGGCCCCCTTCCCCCCCCCCACACAGCAACTTCATACCCACCCATCCCCAGCTTTTTTTCTCCGTTGTCTGCCTTTTCTGTTACTTGTACCATGTACCGCGCTGCTTGTAGACCTCTCTTCCCCGGCCGGGAGGCAGGGAGGACGCGTCTGCTGGCTGGCTGGGTGCAGGGAGCGGGCGGGCGGGGCGGGGGAAGGGCCAGCCGGTGCTGTGGAACCCCAGGATTTGATGGGAGCACACGACCAACGACGACGAGTTCCGCCTCCATGCGTCCCAATCCCAGGGCAGAGAGGCGCAAACGAGGAAAGGGGGAGAAAGAGGCGCGGGCATCGGAGCTGGAAGGCTACCAAGGAGCGGTGTGTGGGTTCCGCTCTGGCAAAAACGAGGGTGCAGGATGCAAGGAATGGAACTGGAACTGGCCGTGGCGTCAGCCGGAGCCGTCTGCACAAAAACCAATACATGAGAAGATGGTTGCGGCTGGCAGTGACTCGAGGAAGGCGTGTAGAGTTGTGGATCACGAACAACGACCAACGCAGGTCCTATGACCAACCCAACAACCTGTCATGGAACGCAACACAGGAAACAACCAGTCCATGAGCCTCATCGTGTTATTGACAACTCAACCCCAAACGCCCCCAAAACCAACGGCTCTCTCCACCGCCCCTGCCCAGCACGCACCACCACCGCCAAAACGCCCCTGCGAACTACCCGCCACCGCCCGGCCGCCCAAAGCCCAAAGCCACCTACGGAGTACCCTGCATGCATTGCATCCATATCCAACAACCACCAAAAAAAAAATCCCGCATATTATCACAGCGACCGGATCGAGGGTCTGCATCCGGCGGCATCGACATCTGCCACGCGGTTCGTCCACTGATTCGTCCGGTCCGATCCCATCACCCATTACCCCCCCCGTACCCGATCCCTTCCTGTCGGGTCATGGCCATGTCATGTCATGGGGGTTCGGTATTTGATACTGGGAAAAGCGGTGGCCTCAAGGATCACTGTGGACAAGGCTGAAGCGCCGGTGTGCAACTGCGCGCACACAGCGCGTAACGACAGCACAGCAGAGCAGCTCCAGGGCCTCGGGCCAAGGACATGCGCATGCACAACTCCAATCCAATGGATGGGAGCGAAAAGGGGCATGAAATGCCCAACTAATTCGCCTGCCTAACACCTCCCACGGCAATTGGCTGGATCGCGGCCGTCCATCAAATGCTGCAGCGCGCCCCGTCCAGCTGGGCCGGTTTTGAGTTCCAGGCGCGCACGCTGTTATCGATTTTGATAGGGAGGATGCGGAGCGGGAGGTCGATGGGGTGGGCTTGAACGGGCTTAGTGTCCCAGGCAAGGCAGGAAGCGAGGGCGCGCGGGGGGATGCATCGACACGGCACGAGCCGTGAGGGTGGTGATGACGATGGTTGATGCTCGTGGATGTTGGAGGGTGGTGGTGATGGTGGCGGGATTTGAGGGATTGAGGCCCGGAAGTGCATTCACCCTGGGCTTGACCGGCTTTCCATGCTTTGGCTTTGGTGGCGCGCAAACTTCGTAACCGGCGGGAATGGAAAACTGACGGAAACGGAGCACGTACTGTGAACTCTAACAGCACAGCGTTTGAGCCCAACCAAACGGAACACCAAACCACCAAACGCGGCGGCCTACCCAGGAGCTCCTTGCTGGCCTTTTCCCCAGAGAATGAAGCAGGGACGGGATGCACAGACAAGGAGGCGAAAGAGAGCAGGGAAGCATCACCCAGGTCGGCGATTTGCCAAAACTGCCGTTTTGGTTCGTTTTTTTGAGGGGAAGCCTGTCTGTGGTCCAACCCCGCCGTCTGTCTGTGCCAAATTTCCCAGCCCCTGGGACGTCGTTATTCCCGGCGGGCGTGCCGAGTTTGCCGGTGGACCCGCCTAGACTTGTCTCTTTTGCCCACCTGTGTCTGTTCCGTCTGCCCTTCAGTATGCCCTTCGGTGTGTCAGTTGCCGGCAGTCGGTCGGTATGGATGGGACCGCAGAGTTGGGTGTTTCTCCTTGGGGTTATGTGAGTTGGGGTGAAGTGATGAGCGAGTAATGATGGTAGTGATGACGACGGGTGATGATGGGAGGCTTTCCGATGAGTTGGTTTCCAGATTCCTGGGTGGGCGATGTGCATCCAGACAGCACTGCATCCGCATTACCAAGCAGGCGGTAGTACTGAGGGCCGAAGCGCGAAACATCTCCCCGTCCCCATTCTATCCCATCGTCCTGGTTCTCGGTACTTGTCCCTTGGTTCTTTGTGGCATATGGTTAATTTCCAAGCAGTGGATTCCCGCCTCGCACCCCGTATTGGGGGGAATTGGGGCGAATCTCTCGGGGCTTGTCCGGAGTAATGCCAATGCCCCCCAGCCCAAGGCTCACCTGGGCATTGGCATTGCAACCAACCCAAGGTCAAACCCACCACCACCCAAACCCACCCACCGCCAATTGAGTCGCCCTGAGCCAACCCACCTTCTCGAAACCCATCCAGCTCAACTGTGACGCCTGCTGTGGCGACGGAGGGGATGTGCCGCCCCTTTCCGCCCTCTTAGTAACGAGAAGGTCGTTTGGGGGTGTGCGTTGGTGATGGGATGGCAAGGATGGGATGGGATGAGCTTGTTGGTCCCGCTCGTGCGTTCTACTCGCGGTGTACGAAGGGGATTGATGGACCCCGTGACAGTATATGTGTGAGCAGCCGGATGGGTGGATGTCTCTTTTTTTTCCCCTTTTTTTTTTTCTTTCTGCAATGGCATCTCCGTCTCGGTGGGCAGAGGCGGGTGTGGAGAAAGGCCTCGCCGAGAAGCTTCCCTCTCCCTTCCCTGGACTTTTTTTCTTCTTCTCTTTTCTTTCTTCTCGAATTGGAAACCACAGCTCGAGCCACGTGGGCAATCTGTTGGGTGGGTTGGGAGGTGGAGCGGGACAGCATTGTTCATCAGACAGCATCATCCTGGGAGCCGCGGAGCTGGGCGAGGGCAGGGAGGGCTGGTGTAATATCGCCGCCCTCAGGTGGTCTGGTCTGTTTTACGAGTGTTGTGGATATGGTAGGAAGGTTGATGCTGCTATGGTGATGGTTCGGGGGCGTCTCATGGGTGTTTTGAAAACAATCACCCCCCTTTTCAGTCTTTGCCTTGGATCCTGGGGGCAAATCAGGGGGAGTCACGGTGGTGTGATTACATATGATTCACGGTCAAGTTGTCTTGGTGGACCCCACTGTGTAGGGGAGTTATTCAATGTCTATGGTCTACCAGCTGACTAGAAGTCAGCAAACTTACTACTGCCACAGAAGGTCTAAATGGTACTGGACCCCCGACTTTACCCGGACCTGGATTGGGCGGCCTATGAATAGCAAATGTCGTGATCGGTTCGGCGATATCTGAGACAAAAGACGCGATCAAACATGCCGTTGCTGCCGTGTAATAAAGTCGTTTTTGGTGAGTTGTCGTATCTCACTCAACACAGGAGGTTTGAGTTGTTGTTTGGGAAGCAGCGAGAGATTTGGGAGCCAGGATGGAGGCGATGGATGGGCGTAGGTGCAAGTCCATTAGAGAAATGTAAAAGATATCTCCTCCAAGCCACCAATGGCTTCCGAGAGTCAACTGCATTATTTACGTTGCTGAGGGTTGACGTGCAGAGAGCAATTCTTGTGATTATCTACCTATCTCTCTGGTGGTCATAGCTCCCTTGACCAGTCGCGATCACAAGTGACGCGGGCGGAGGCTCAAGGGGGTGCGTGCATGCATGCATATCTGATGCGGGGAAGCTGCCACAGAGGCTTCACTCAGTTTCGCTCTGACAAACCCGGCCGCAGGTCAGAAATCAGGGCAGGTCATGGCGAGCATGGACGAGCGGTCGGCGGTGGAGCGGTTCGCTGCCAACGCCGTGGTGTTGCGCGTCCTCGCGGAACAGGTTTGTGGCCCCCTTTTTTGATGTTGACGGATTGTTTGCTGCCTCGTTTGTTGATGGCTTGCCTCCTCTCTTGAGTCCCGCGCCCGCGGCCCAATGCTCACCTCCAGCCCAACCCCTCCCCGTGCAGATCCGCGCCCCCAGGCACCTCCGCGACCTCTGCCTGGTCAGCAGGTTTTTCCACTCGGAATTCATCGTCTATCTCTACCGCGAGCTGGACACCCCGATCGAGAGGCTCAGGCCGGCCAACCCGCACGTGGTCCACACGCGGAGCCTCGTCGCCAGGTCGTGCGCGGAGAGGAGAGACAACGACCATGATGCCTTCAACGAAGTAGCCCAGGGGTGGATTCTCAAGATGCCCCTCCTGGAAACCTTTTTGTGAGTCTGACTTCTGATTCCTAAGCCGATAAAAACGCACTCGCTGACTTTGTCTGTGTCTCTTTTTCAAACACGCAGCTGGCCCGACCCGTACGATCTGAGGAAGCCCACCATGGAGTTGCTGCGCAAGTCGTGCCCCAGGATCAAGGGCATACACCTCGACTACCTCAACACGGACGGCCTCGCGGCGCTCTACTTCCCGCGGCCGGGCCCCATCATGCGGACCTGGCATCACAACCTCTCCGCCTTTAAAAACCTCGAGTCCCTGACGCTGAACCACCTCGGCGGCAGCCTGCCGGCGTGGCGGGCGCACCTCGCCCAGGTCCTGATGGACTCGCCCAACCTCAAGGCGCTCGACCTCTCCCTCTCGGGCATGACAATCCGCCAGATGTACCCCGGGCCCGAGTACGACCTGCGCTGGTTCGACCGGCTGTGTGACGACTACGGGACGCGGGGCGGGGTGCCGCTCAAACTCCGGTCCCTCCGTTGCGGGCACGCCGTGTTCCCTCTGAGCCACAGTTCGTTGACGCGGCTAGTGGACCTTGCGCACCTCGAGGAGGTGGACATCTGCAACAAGAACGTCAACTGGGGCGGGCGGACGATCGAGCAGATATACCGGTCGCGGCACTCGCGGTCGGGCATCACGTTCGAGTCCTTCGGCCCGCGTCACTGCCCGCGCCTGCGGCGCTTCTCGGCGCACCGCTACGGCGAGGACGTGTACGAGTATCTCCGGGCGGTGGCGGCCGAGCCGGCGTTCGCGCGGCAGCTCGCCGTGTGCATCGCCGGCATGGGCAGCCGGTCGACGGGCGACTCGGCCGTCTTCTTCAAGGCCAGCCCCAAACACCCGGGCTTCCCCCTGCGCCCGCGCATGGTCGAGGTCGAGCTGAACCGTGAGAAGATCGAGTGGTTCGCGCACTGCGACGCCACGGGCACCCCGGCCAAGACCATCTTCGACGTCATCGCCAACTCCAATGGCACCAACCTCGAGGGCCTCACCCTGCAGATGCACAACGAGCAGTGGTCCGCGCGCTTCCTCGAGCTGCCCTCCCTCGAGCCGGCCCTCCGCCGCATGTCGCGGCTCAAGCAGCTGGCGTACAACCCCTTCGTGGCGAGCCGGCAGGCGTTGGGGCGGGCGGCGCAGGCGGGGGTCCCGCGCGAGATCGTGCTCGGGGCGGCGCACCGGTTCGCCACGGCCGCGCCCGCGCTCGAGTACGTCGGCATGTACCGGCAGTTCTGGCGCGTCAAGCGGCACGACAACGGGTACGTCGAGATGGTGGAGCTGCAGCGCAGCGAGTGGCGCGCCGTCGAGCTGTTCTACCAGTCGTGCTGGAACCTGCACCGGTTCCCGAACTGGGGCGTGCCCGACAGCGTCGACTGGCCGAATCTGTACCAGGCGTTTGAGTGAGTATGGGTGGTGGTGTTTCTTGGGAGGAGGAGGACGGGCAGGTTTCTTGATGGGAGTGGAAGGAAGGGTATGGGAAATTTATTCGTTGACTGCGTTGAGTATGGCGAACTGGGATGGATGGATGGCTCTCAAAATATGGAACTGGACTGGGTGTTGGAGGCCCTCGGATCATGGACTTTTCTCTCTTTCTTTTTTTCTTCCCGTGTTCTTTCTGGATTCCCTCTTCTTGATGTCCCCCTTTCATTTTTATGACTAGCAAAGGCCTTTTGGCCCATGGTAATAGTTTGCAAACCGATCTGCCTTCCTCGCAATTAGCTTAGCGGTGCAGGAGGGCAGCACGGAGGAGACAAAATGTGTGCGGGCATTGATCGGTGTCTCTTGTGTTTCTTCTTACGCAAGTCGCATCTGGCCCAACATGTGTCACTCACTCCCCAGTGTGACCGATTGCGCGTTCATGACGGTGAGGTTGGGAGGGTGGGCTGATGTAATAGAAACGCCACGGCACCGCCATGGCTTGGGGAGAGGAAGAAAAAACCACCTAGGTAGGAAGGGGGGAGACCGGTGATGGCGCAGCGCCAGTGCATGAACTGGCAGGGGACGATGCGTAGCACACCACATCTTTCCAGTTCAGAAAGACCGGCAGGCTGGGTACCTTTCCCTTGGGGACAGGAACGCCGCCTTCCTTCCAAAACCCAGACCACCCCCCTGATCTGCCCTCACTCGGCGTCTTCCATCTTGACGCTGACAACCACCCAGTTCCTTCCTAACTTCGCCAAAATCCATCTCAGACCGACAAGAAACCCTAGCATCATGTGCAACTACACGCAGGTACGTTTGAGATAGCACGGCCCAGAGCAGATCAGTTTTCCCATACTGACCACTGCCCCCTCCAGCGGGAGTTTTCGTGTGGCCACTTCCGATGGATTGCATCCGAGCACTGGTGAGTGAGAGAGCACGCGAGCATGGCCAAAATCCACGGCCAAGAACCACGAGAGGGGCATC
The DNA here is from genome assembly GCA_033296695.1 of Staphylotrichum tortipilum. Classification (NCBI taxonomy): domain Eukaryota; kingdom Fungi; phylum Ascomycota; class Sordariomycetes; order Sordariales; family Chaetomiaceae; genus Staphylotrichum; species Staphylotrichum tortipilum. Next base: position 33,793 of record MU855524.1, on the reverse strand, counting down.
GGCAACCGCCCTTCGAGAACTAAAAGACCAGAATGCTGATCTGTTCATCGCTATCCACCAGCACCACGTACAAAACCAGGGGCGGCAGCAGGGGCAGCAGCCGCAGCCTGTGTGATCCTGTCATCACGGCCTTTCAGGAGAGGTATGGATGAACAGCCTTACAAGCTGCAGAGGGAATTGCAGTCTCGGAATCTGACACGGATGTTATTGTTGCTGTTCTCTAGGCCGTTTCTCTGCGGCGACTGCAGACTCAAGAATCAGCCCCCGACACGGTGGGAGGGGTTGCTGTATTATGTCGGCAGCCAGAGGGGGTCTGGTGCATCCCAGTCTGAGTGATCGCCTCACCCAAGGGGAGGAAAGCAAGGGAAAGCTGAGATGGGAATGGAGAATGGAAAAACATTGAAGTTTGCCAGATTTCACATCAATGCCATTATGCTGTGTTGTCCGTTTCTCCTCGATCTGGGGGATCAACAAAACTTGCTAGCTGCTGCTCCATGTCATGTCACAAAAAAAAGCCGTTGGCCGTCGATCTCGACATGCAAGTGGCTTTTGTGATCGCCGCCGGGGAGCACGTGGACAGAACCAACAAACCCCAAAAAGGGCCCCGCAAGGACCCGACTTAGCACCCTGTTAGCGGCAACCTTATCCGCAAAACCGGGAGAGCCCTGATTGCAATGGGCGGGCCAGGGCCCGAAATTCGCACGTGCCACTGTCCAATTTTCAAGGGCTCCAACAGCGAGAGGGATCATGGACGGGCGATGGGAAACAACTTTCATGAGCCAAATCTTATTGTCGCCAAGCCATTCAGGCTCCAGTCGCCGGAAGAGGGGAGGTGGGAGGGGAAAGGAGAGGAGGGTCGTCCCGTCCATTCTAGAGGCTGGCCCGATTCTGGACCCTGAGCAGGGCGCCTCAGAAAGGGGGGACCATCGGGGGGAAAGAAAGCACAAGTTCGTGTGCATGTGCCGCGCCGTCGGCGCATTTCCATGGCTCGGGGAACATGCCGAAGGGACAGCCCGAGCAGTCATAGGGAGTCAAGGGGGGGGGGAAGAGGTCGGGCAATGTCCCGAGCTTGAGCCGAGGCTGACTCCCGACCCGACGGGCCCCCTTGGACAAGTCTGACATGCCTGGGCACCCGTGGTGGTGCCAGCGCATCGCGGGACCCAGTTCTCGGCAAATGCCTGATTTCAAGCTCCTTGTTGCCGCCGACACGAACTCGGTCGGGCCGGACAACGGCTGGTCTGTGCGGCAGGGGATAGATGGGGGCGGGTGTCAAATCTCGAGGGGAATTGGGTGATTTGCTTTTTGGAATGGGGAAGGGGGTGGTGAGTTCCCTGCATGTGGCCGTTGTGAGTTGTGAGCTGGCAGCGCATAGCGCCATCCATGGGGTGCTGAGTGGTGGCCCTGGTGGGTGGTGGATGCTGGCTGATGGCAGGCATCCATGAATCGATGCCCGTCGTCGTTGGTGTTGCGGTTCCAGGTTGCCTCGCTGTGGGGTCGATCAAGCAGGCCCAAATCAGTCCAGCCAGGCCAGCGCAGGCCAGAGCAGGCAAGGGCATGGAAGGCAGTCATCAAACATCCCTTTCGAGCTGGCACTAGCGCTCAGCAGGCCCGAAGGGGGAAGCGGACCAGCGGCACGCCGAGTCCCAGCCTGGCCCTCCTCTCTCCCGTCTCACCGCCCCACTGCCACCAAACAGCGCCTCTCTATCTGGCTGTCGTCACACAGCCAGGCCCAGACGCGCACCACTTGCTGCAGGCGGGGAGAGGGCGGACGGGGACGACGGGGCGGGCGGGCGAGGCTGCCACGTCGTTTCCTCTGTCCCACTGTCCTGTTGCCCTCCACTCTCCGTTCCCCCTCCTCTCCACTCCTCGTCAGGAACGGACCCCTGCATACTCCGTTCAATTATTCCTTTTCGTCGAATTGTCCCGCACCGCAACTTTCCATGCGACTTCCATCTCGCTCGTCTCGTCTCGCAACTTCGTCAACTTTTGCCGCCGCCCACCCCCATACTCGACAACTCGTGACTGTCGTCGCCAAATCTCCCTGTGGATCAGTCTGAATATTTTCTTCTTTCTTTATCGTCTCGTTTCCCTCGTCCTCCACCATTGCACGACCGGCCCCGCCAACAGCTGCCATTATCTCGACGACCCTGTTGTGTCATCTCGGCTTGCTCCACTCTCTTGGGTCCTCCGACGACCAGCACAGCGTCAACGACCACCACCAACTCGCCAACTCACTGCTGGAGCATCGCCGAAAAGCAGCGCCCAAAAAAGCAAGCCCGAGCAGCACCACCTAGCTCCCCATCCATCCCCTCACCCCAGATGCACCGAGGGCTCGCGCCCCACCAAGAGTTGCAGACTCGCTGCACTGTGTTATTCCGCGACACCTGCAAACGCTCGTCAACCACAGCCACCTCCACCTCCACCATCCCGACTCCTCCTCTTCCTCCCACATCCCGCCCGGCTTTAAAGACGACCTCCCTCCGCTGCCCACAATGACCAAGCTCCCGTCCGAGTCGTTCTGGCCTGCGGGCATCGACAGCGAAGCTTCAGTCCCCTTCCCCAAGCTCTCCAGCGACCCGTCATCCTCCCTGATATCACCCCTGACCCTGCCGCGTGGCGTCTCGGGGTACTTTGACCAGACACCCTCCCACCGTGCCTACTCCCCGCTGTCGCCCGGGGCTAGAGGCCCCGCTCTGCACCCCGGTTCCGTCTTCTCACCCCGCGCCCTCCCGACCTCCGCCAAAGGGAAACAGCTCCAGCTCGAGCACCAGCAACGATCGAGCAGCCTTCCGCCCAAGACGCGGAACGCCGTCATGTCGCCTACCACCCGCGCAGAAAGCGGCCTGCGTTCACACCTGGAACCAGCCGTCGGCCTTGCCCTTGGCGGTTCAAGCACCGTGGCCGACGAGTCGAATCGGTTCACCAGCTTCATCCCTGCCGACCACCCCCGATCCCTCTCAGCAGATCCGGCGAGCCCAACCTCGCACGCCCAGATGGTTCAGCGGGTGATCCAGCAGAACGCCCGCCTGCGTGAGGCCTGGGAGGCTGAGCGGAAGTACCTAGAGGCCAACCGCGAGCGCGCCGAGGAGGTGTACAAGGAAGAGCGCGCCTTGATGGAGGTGGAGAGAGCCGAGTGGGACGCGGAACGGGCCGCTCTCATGCAGGAAGTCGCCCGGCTGCGGCAGGCCCTGGCGCGGTCGGCAGGCAGCCCGCTCGGCAGCACCGTCGTGGGCTCTCACTCGAACGGAGTGAGCCCCGCCAGCAACTCGCTGTCGCCGCAAGGGGGGTCACAGCGGAATGGAGGCCGTTCCTTGCCCACAGCCGCACCGATCAACCCGGACCTCACCTCTCCGCGGTCACCTAATGGACCCACCGAGGCGAAACCCGATTTCCTTCGGCCGACTGATGCGCCCGAGGCCGGGACCGACCCGGTGCCGATCGTCGATGTCGGAGAGATCCACCCAGAGTTGGAAGGCATCCCGATCAAGGCCACCAGCGTCAAGAAGGCCACCTTTACTGGCGGTGGGTCGAGGGGCGGCTCCCCAACATCCCACTCGTCCGGCACCTCGCCCGAGCGTTCCAAGAGCCCGCGGAGCAAGGAGCAGACCCTCGAGGTGCTGGCCGCCAGGGCATCGGACCGCCTCGTCATGCACGCCGGCCACACGCCAAACCACTCCCTGTCGTCCCTCGCAACGGCTGCTTCCTCCGGGACCATCACGGCCTCGAGCAACAGCGGCAGCAGCACCCCGACCATGCTACACGGGGACGGCTCCTCCAGCCAAGGTACCGCCGCCGCCGACGAGCAAGACCACGCGAACTTCTTCCCCATTATCACGGACCGCCACGGCCGCGTCCTCACCGAGCGCCCCGAGCACCCCCAGCCCATCTACGATGCTCTCGACGACCCGGAGCTGAAAGGGCCGCTGATGGTGCGCAACATGCCCGCCCACGACGAAATGTTTTTCCGCAAGCTGTCGGACAAGCTGGCCGAGGTGTCCAAGGACGGCGAAGCCGCCCTGCCCGCCGTACTGAAGGATGCCGGTGCCGAAGGGCCGGCGGAATCGGCGGCGGAGTCCTCATCGGGCGCGGTGACCAAGGACTCTGCTCAGCCTCAGGCTGGGGCCCAGGCTGCGGGGTCCTCGTCGGACAGCTCGGGCTCGGGCTCGGGCAGCAGCAGGAGCGGCTCGCGGAGCAACGACGAGGAGTTTCTTGATGTCCCCCTCAAGTTCAAGAAGCGCATGAACTTTGGCGCGCCCTTTGGTGAGATCCGCTTTTAGCGCCGGCGGCCGGCCGGTGGTGGCGTGTCGCACTCGACGGCAGCGGCGGGAGTGACGGGGCTTATCGTTTCGTAAGCTGCTTGCTGCGCCCGTTGTTTGCGTTGTTGGTTGGCTGGGTGGTTGGCCTCCTCTCATTCCTCTCCCTTTTCCTTTGTCTTTTCTTCCTCACCTACATTACATACCCCCTCAAGTTTTGCATGGTTGGGAAATTTGTTTTCCTTATTTTCGACACCGCGTTGCATTATCGGGAGGGAAGGGGGGCACATGGATCACGACACAAAAAAGAGACACATATCTTCAGAAGGGTTGTCATAACGGGTGGGATGGGCGGTTTGTATTTTGTTGTTGTTTGAGATTCCAGAGCACACACACAAGCGCGAGAAGGACCAGCGCAGCGGGATGGTTTGGTTTTTTGGCTTCTTGTTTTGCTATCTTTTGAAGCGAGTACCCCCGGACGTTTGTGTTTTGTTTTACATCCCCTTTCTAGCCAAGAAGCAGTGTGTTTTGTCTTGTCTGTTGGTGTGGACTATACCCCCCCTCCGTTTTTGGGCTTGTTGTTTTGTTTTGCCAATAGCAGCATGGCGAGGAGGAAGATATCATTATCATCACTATTACTACCACCGCCATTATTATTATTAATTCTGGGTTGGGTCTTGAGTCTTGAGGGGACGGTGGATGTGTATCTGATTTGCGATGCAGCAAAGGCACCGTCCCTTGTTGAAGCGGTTGGGGCATAGGACGTTATCAGTTTGCGGGCAGTTGGGGAATCGGCGGTTGGAGGAAGAAAAAGTGTTGATGGCTGGACAGGGAGACAAAAAAGGGGTGTGATTGAGTTTCCTGGACTGGGGAACGAGAGAGCGGCAGCATAGTGTCTGTGGATAGGCAAAACAGTGAGCAGTTTCCACCACGATGACAACACTAGCAAGATGAGGCGAAACAGGGAGGGGGTAGTTTTACTGACCCTCTCCAACCCATGGGTGCCCAAGTCATGAGTGAGGACTGCCACCCAACACAAGCCAAGGAGTAGGCATGCCCATCCACCATAAGAAAGGGGTGAAACCTGTCTTGACAAAAGCCATTGTCCATTTCCAAACTACCCAAAGCAATACAAAGTAGCAGCAACAGGCTTTGATACATGATTATCCCCAAACTCCAGACTCGCCGCCTCTGCCGTGTTTGCCTTGGAGCCATTCTCAGGACAAACTCCAACCCCCTTCCCCACAGCCCAGTATCCAATTCATGCGCCAGTCTCCCGACTCATTCTGAATGTGTGTGAGTGAAAGACCCCCTCTTAACCGCCCCTCAGGACATCTTCTTCCCCATCAAATCAGCCAACTCATCCAACAAATCCACCGTCTCGGCCGGGCTGGCAATCCACGCCGTCGTCCCCACGCTCCGGGCGCGGAAATCGTTGGCGCCGGCACTCAGGAACTGGTCACCCACGTGCAGCGTGTTCTCGCCCTTGATGGCCTCGCCGCTGCCCGACGCGCCCCCAAACCACCGCTGACACACGGTCACGCCCCAGCTCTTGTCGCCAATGTCGACGAAGACGTCGCGGCCGCCGTTGAAGGCGCAGAAGGGCACGTTGGTGTTGTGTCCGGCGCCGCCACCGCCGCCGCCGTGGCCCTGCCAGCGGGCGCTCGACAGCTCGAGGACCTTCTGCACGACCAGGACCGTCTCCTCGAGGGATTCACGCGGAATGCGGGTCTCGGGGGGGTCGGGGATGAGACCGACGGCGCGGTCCTTGCGCAACAAGACGGCGGGGAGGTTGAGCGTCTTGATGCAGTCTTGCAGGGCGGCCTCGGCGACGTCGAGGAGGCGGGTGATGGCGCGCTGGTCCCAGGCGGCCATCTCCGGGGTGAGCCACTGGTTGCGGGGGACGGGGCGGAGGAGGTGCGGGGAGGTGGGGTCGAACTCGAAGAGGTAGTTTGCCTCGCCGCCCATGATGATGAGGGACTTCTTTTGGGCGGGAGTGAGGTCGGGGCAGGCGGCGATGGTGTCGAGGAGACCGTGGAGGCGGCCGTGGTACTTGTCGACGGTGGTGTAGCCAGCTGCGGTGACGATGCCGATTTTGACGTTTTTGCGCAGGAGATCTGGGGGGTGTTAGAGGTGGGGGGCGTCGGGAGGGAAGGGGGAGGGAGAGACTCACCGATCAAGCGCGGGATGATGGGGCTGCTGGGCTCGAGGCTCTGGCCGTCGTCGTAGAGCGTCACGTCACCATCGAACGTGGCCAACTGGAGTGTGCCGTACGTGGTGACGCCCATCATCTGGGCTGAGTTGAGGATCAGGCGGACATCGTTGAAGGACGGCGAGACGAAGCGGCGCGACGAGATGTAGCGCTTGCGGTCCTGGAGCTTGAAGGCGGCCTCGAGGGGCAGGCGGGTGAAGAACTGGCCGATGCTGGGGACGAGCAGCTTGAGCTTGGAGGGGAAGGGGTTGTCGGCGTCGTGCTGGTTGGCGACTGGGGGTTTGGTCAGCCATTGGTGTCTGGGGAGTGAGAGGGAAAGCAGGATGCTCACTGTGGTCGTCAATCATGACCTCGACATCGCGGAGGATCTCACTGTATCGCCGGTGGGCCTCCTCGCGGGTCTGGGTGAGGCTGTTGAGAGTCTGGCGCTCAAATGGCCCGTGGGGCTGGGAGTAGAGCACGAAAGGCACGGCCAGCAGCCCCTTGATCCATTCTGGGTGGTGTTAGTCGGTCAATTGGGTGGCGGGAGGGCAGAAAGGTGGTGAGAAGGGCTCACCTATGAACTGGTCGCGCCGGTGAGTCTTGAGGGCGTCTGGCGGGGAGGGGTTGGGAGTTAGCCATCACTGTAGGGCATTGGAGAGACAGACGGCAAGGGGTTACACATGCATTCTACACGGTAGCGGGTGGTCATGATGGCGAGCAGGAGTATTTAGGGTTGGATGAGCTAGAGGGGGTCAAAGAAAGGGGTCAATTGTTGGGAGTCGAGGGTCGAGAGCCGGGAACTGAGAGTCGTTTCGTATCTCGTCTCCCGTTGGTGAAGTTGATAACAGAAACGAAGATAGACAAAGGAGTCACCGCCTCTTTCCTCGCCGCGTACACGTCGACACAGCAAGCCCGAGCACCAACCAGTGCTTTCCTCTGCAACTGGCAAGTTCCCGTTCTGGACGGAGCTATCGGGGTCCCCTGCGAGCAGCCGCAAGTCGAGGCAAGAGGCTATCGCAGCTGCGGTTGCGGGGCCGCCAATAAGCGTCGCAGCATGATGTCACAGGGGCAGGCCCAGCCCCGGCTATCCAATCAGCTGCCCCTGACGGTGACAACTCCGGCTTGGCTCCATCCGGGGGCTGCCGCCTGGCCAGTCTTGGCGCAGCTACTGGGGTCGCGCAGATCGGCGCCTTCCTGTAATCACCCGCGAGCAGTTGCAAAGCAGGAGCCAGCAGCCAGCACCACCAAACACAATGATTTATTTCTTTTTTCTTCTTTTTCTTCTTTTTTTGGAAGAAATAAAACAATGGAATTCCCGGCCACCCTCCCTCCCCAACCATGACTCCATAACCAGATCAACACCCCAGGCTCACCGTCTCGCTCCTCACCAGACACCCCCCGGGGCATTCCGTCTGGCACCCCTGCACATACAGCACCGTCTTCGGCTCGCACCCGCACGGCACTGTCATAGTCGTCGACAGCCGGCACGTCGGCACCGGGCAGCGGATTGCGGGGCAGTCGGCCGGGCTGGTCGTGCGCGTCACCTTGGGGCAGAGGATGCTGGTTGACGTGGTCTTGGGCGGGAGCGTGATGACGCTGGTTACCACGCCCGTCGGGGTCGTGGTGGTCGAGGTTGTGCGGCGGACGGTTGACGTGGACGAGGACGAGGTTGTCCAGCGCCGGGTGGACGTCGGGGTGGTCGGGCAGGGGAGCACCGCCGTGCGGAAGTCGATGTCGCAGCCTTGGTACGGGCAGTCGGCGTCGCAGGGCGCGATGAGCGTCGCCGTGGGCAGCGTGGCTGGGCAGCCGCACGGGTTCTGGATGGTCGTTTGGAACGTGCAGTCCGACATGGCGCACGTCTTGCGGCAGCTGCGGTTCTGGATCGTACGCGTCGCTGTCGGGCAGACGGCCTGCACGTCGGCTTGGCCGAGGGCGAGGCCGGCGAGGCTGAGAAGGGCGGCGAGGGCGGGCTTCATTGTGGGTTGGCTGGCTGGCTGTCAGTTTTGGTGGTGTTGTCTACAGGGAAGTTGGTCGTGGTGTCAACCATACCTGAGCGTGTACTTGGATAGTTATCCTTTTTCTGTGGGACTGGCGACTATCACAGGCGGGATGGACAGAAGTCTAAACCTTCTTCCAAGCGGAACAGGGACCTTGAACCTTATACCCCCAGGGCTCGGACACGACCGCCGCCGTCCCCCTTGCTTCTATTCTGGGCGCTCGCGCTGGTCTTGCCGTGGGCATCCCCCTTCCCTTGGAACACCTTCCACTTCCTCGTCTTCCCTCTATGGGACCACCGGATGAACTGATTCCTCATAATTGCCTCCCTTCAGTTCTTCTCGTCGATGCTACCCAAGGCTTTCTTCGTCTATTGCTAACTTGTATCGGCGTAGTGCTTTAATACCCTTGCTATTGTCCAAGGGGCGAGTGTTGCTGGCCCGGTTGGACGGATATGTGGCGCTGTCAAGCTCGGAGGGCCTCCCTGCCCCTGTCTTTCGGCCCGCGGATGCTCTAAGCGGGAGGACAATACTGAGCGAGGTGAGATGTCATGTCTGGATGGAGGCATTGCCTCTTTCGGGGCCAGAACCAGCGGAGCGGCTGCCGATGTCAGGCTGAATCGGCCTCGCTTCACTCCTTCAGCTACGATGGCCGATGAAGCAATGGGTAGTTTTGCTCTCAATTTCTCCTGGGCATACCAAGAATTCTTACCTACGTCAAGAAATATCACAGACTGGGTAGCACTTGACCCAATATGACCCGCATGCGCCACCGTCTCTGTTCCTGACTAGCGCCCGTTTGACATCGGCGGCCTACCGATGGCGTGCAGCCCGGGTAGATCACGGCGAGAGCTCGTTCTAGGCACTATGCCACCGCATGATCCAGATAAACACGACGGGACGGGATATACCGGCCTTCAGAACCGACCTCTCCTTCAGTGCGCCACAGAGCTCACCCCCTTTAGTCACCATGCATAAACCACTTGCCCCAGCCTCTTCCCGTCCAGGCTAGAATCCTACCAAAACTCCTCATAGGACCGCATGTCCATTGACAAACAAAGTAGGGGTGTAATATATTTCTCCCGCCTCTACCGTCCCAGTTCAGCCTCCCTTTAGCCTGAGCTGTGGGGGCTCGGATGTCTATCTCGACGAAAGGGATCGAGGAATCTCAAGACCACAACCAATCAGCAGTAAAATCCAACAGCAGTCTTCATATTGCCCCAAATCAGGTTGGGTGGTTTCTTGAAATAGCCGTTTTTGGCATCGCGTGAGCCGGAAGCGATGGAGGGTCAGAAAGGGGGAGGGAGGTAGGGAGGGACGGAGAAGAAGCTGCTCAGATGCCAACGCATGGCTGACTGTTGACAACGTCACAAGGGGCTTCTCATATGGCAGATCAACTGATGCCAGAGAGTACTGCCGGTAGCGGAAAAGACGGGGAGGGATCCACTCCCACCACCACCACCACCATCATCATCATCATCATCATCAAACTTCCGTTGCGGACACTCTATCGTTGTTTGCTGTGACCCAAGCCCGTCTAGCAACACACTCAACCATCACAACACCCACACAACTTGCACACCCATCCCATTGCCTCATAGTTTGATGTGATTCATTCCACTAATGAATCTATGCAAATCCAACCCCCTTACCAAATGCTACAGTAACGATGCCCTACGCCCACCCCAAATAATCCATGAACATAGCCCACCCCCCCTGAATCGCCGTGCCAAAATGCATGTACAGTGTACCATCGCCCAGCTGCTGTGATACGCCGAGTTCTCTCCGTCTCTCCCTGAACAAACAGACAAAGAAGCGAGAGTCAGCCAGACACCACCAACTCCCCCGTCCCAAACCCGCAAAACTCCAAATCCATACCAAAAAGACCCTGCCCTCACCAAAACAAAATTGTCAACCATCCTCCTCAGTCTGCCTTTGCCCCAGCAACTTCATCCACCCCCGCCTCCTGATTATCATTTCCTCCCTCCTCCTCCATCCAAGCCGAATAATCATCCTCCTCCTCCGCCCCGGCCCCCTCCGACTCCGGCGTGCTCACCCCACTCCCTTCCGCTTCCACCTCCGCCTCGGTTTCTGCCTCCGGTTGCGCCGTCGCCGCAGCAGCTGGGACATCCGACCCCGTCTCCGGGGAAACCGCTTGCTTATCAATATCCGCATCCGCTGCGGTCCCCGACGTGGGTACAGCAGCATTCTCAGCACCTCCTATTCCTCCCCACGGCGCGATATACGCCGGACTATGTGGCGCACTCAGCGGCGTGGTCGGCTCCGAGTCTTCCGGCGCGGCGACCACCAGCATGTTATTCTCTGCCGAGTCCTGGTGATAGTGGCGGGCTGGGTGGTGCGGGGAGAGCGGCAGCGGGCGCCGGTGGACTTCACCCGGTTGTTTCTTCGCGTGCTCGCTGCCGCTGCTGCTGTCGCTCGACTCGGCTGGCAACGAGGGGGCGACTGGCTTCCGCTTGGGGAAAGGGATGGGTGCGGTGGGCGTCTTTTTCTCGGGCATTGGGAGGGGCGTGCCAGGCGGGGGCAGCGGGAGGCCGCGGCCCATGGGCTGTGAGAGGTCAAGCCCGGAGGCGTGCTCGCCGGGGTGGGCGTGGTTGGTGGCTGACTCGTCGTTGGCGCGGCGCTGGAAGGCGTTGATGCCCCAGCGCTTGGCGGAGGCGGCCGCGTTAGCGACGGCGTTCAACGCGGTGGCGGTCCGCTTTTGCGAGTCAGTCGTGCTTGGGGAGGAGCCGAAACCAGAGGAGGTCGACGACATGGTATCGCGACGGCCAAAAATGCCCCTTGAGGTAGAACCGGTCTGGGTGTGGGTTGAGCCTTTAGTAGAAGAGGTCGGGGACTGGGGGACATTGCCTCCGTGGCTCCCCATGGATGAGGTCGTGTTCCGCCGCGGCTGAGGGGTCTTCTTTGAGTCGTTCTCCGTGTCGGTGGCATCTCTGGATGAACTGGACGACGAGTGGAGGGACGACTTGGATGTGACATAGGGTTTGAACGCCTTTGCATCGGGCGAATGGGCGTCAGGTGGGTACGACCGTTGCGAATTTGCCGACAGCGTCGACATGGCCGATCCGAGGGAACTCCCGGAGGGTGGGGAGGATGATGGCCTGAATTCATCAGCAGTCGCGGGGACGGCTTCTACCGTGGGCGGTGATGGCTGGGTAAGAGGGATGGCGAGCACTGGAGGCGGACTGCCTTTTGACTCTCCTTTGGTCTCGATGCTCGAAGACGAGGTGGAAGGAGACGAGCCCAAGTCTGGCTTACTCCTCTTGCTCGAGAGTTTCTTAAACAGGCCTCCGCCACTTGGTGGCACCTTCTCAGGGACGGGCGCACTATGGCTTCGCTCTCGGTTCTCAAGGACCTCGGGCTCCGGCGCGGGGACCTCGTCAGAGCGCCCCGTGTCGCCCAGCTCCCCTTCCTGAGGGGCAGTGAACTCGCCATCCGTGGACGGCTTCAGCGTATCATCGTGGAAGATGCCGCCTCTCCACTTCTTGTGCTCCGTGCTGAAGAAGGGGGTGTCGTCCCAGAAGGGCAGGACAATGGTCTCGGCAATGACTTCTTTGATCCGATTCTCAATTTGCCGGAGAATGACCGTGTACGTGATCTGACGAAAGCTGACAATAGGCTCAATCGTCATCTCAATCTTGGGCATCTGCTGGAACGAGAACCAGATGCGGTTGCTCGGCGGAGGCTTGATTTTGAAGAGAGCGTGCCCTTCCAGCTTCCGCAGGACCACGGCGAGGACCAGGTTGACTTCCATCGGCTTGAAGCGGGAGCCCAGGTCAATGCGGGCAGTCGCAGCTACCTCGAGACGAAACTTGCCCGTGTAGCGCATGTCGGCTTCCATCCCGCACTCCCCCTCGACCGTGAGCTCCTTCAGGCGGGGGTTCGTGATGTACGGGGCCGAGTCACCTGTGTCGATGGCCTTGATGGAGATGTTGGAGAGAAAGGCGGGGCGCTTGACCCGAGATATTTTCTTGGTGAGCTTCTCTCTGATGAAGTTCTCAACATCTTTTGTCTGGTGGATGCCCAGGAACACGCGCCCAATCATGGCATTCAGCCACCTCGTTTGCATGTGTTCCTCGGAGGAGTGGAGCTTCTGCACGAGCGACAGGATGCTCCGAACATCGAACTGGATCGGCGTGGGGGCCTTGTTCTCAGTGGAGAGAGACTGCTCCTGGTTCCGCAACAGAGCAAAGTAAAAGTCCTCCTTGGCGGAACAGTTCTCGGAAAACAGGTAGAAGGGCTTGGAGGGCGTGCTGTCCGGGCCCAGCTCCGGCCCATCCGGGTGCCGCGAGAGGCAGATGGCGTTGCGCTTGATCCACAACTCGCCCTCGGGCGTTATGGGCTCCCCCGAATATATGCTGATATCGTGGTGGGCCAGCGAGATGACGTGGCGTACCTCGAGTTGTTCATCATCGTCGAAGAGCATCAGGTGGCCGTGTCTAGAACAAGGAACATTAGGGCAGGGCGGAATAGCGTCGGCGGGGGAGTATAGGCCACACACCTGAGCACCACATAGAACACGTTGCCCGCCTTCTTGGGCCGCTGGCTGGTGGCAGCCGCCTTGCTGTCCAAGGGCCCGGGGGCCTGCTTCCGGTCGAAGATGCTGCGGTACATGGTCTGGTAGACGCTGGGGCTGGGGGCGGCTACGGTGGCCGAGCCGACGGGGGTCGAGCGCTCGATCGGCTTCGCGTTAATACCCATGGGGGTGTACTCGCGGCAGACGGCAAAGTAGCCTGCCGCCACATCCTGCTCGTGGTGGGTTGCTCTCGGCTTTGCCGCCTCTTTCTGTGCTTCTTTGAGCGGTTCGAGGTCGTCGCCCGGCTGGACGAGGTCGTCATTGTCGCCGCCGTTCGCAGATCGAAGGGCATCCGTATCCTCTCCAACGGGTGGGAGCACGAGGTAGGCATGGGCAAAGACGGCGACCACGAGGAGCGGGAGGAAGGTGATGCCTCCGAGGAGGTAGGTCAACAGGAAGCTGGTCCAGCCCATGGTGGGGGTGTGGTGGCAGCAGCCCGTTGTCTCGGTGGCCGGTAGTGGACTGCGTCGACGGCAGCAGCAGAGCGGGAGCAGAGCGGCAGAGTTGGGGGAGGCCCTGCTACTAAACCACCTGCTACCTGCCCGGCCGAACGAGATCTCGCGGGTGCATGGGTTCGAAGTTCGCTCGGTGTTGGCGGTTCACGGCACAATCACGTATCGAGGCAGTTGTTGCTTGCTGGTCAGATAGCTAGGTGGCTAGGTGGGAGGTGCGGTGGTTCGAGTTTCAGACGGACCAACAGCCGAGGCAGAGAGTGAGAGGCGGGCAGGCCGTGTGTCTGAATGTGTTTTTGGCCCTTGTTTGTTGATGACAGACAAGCACGGGCGCTGAGTGGGCGGCATCCATGGCACTGAACTGGCCCCAAGTAGTGCTGGGGACCCGCCATTACATCAGCCGGGACAGAAGGGAACAGGTGCTGTTCGGACCCTTCTTCCCCGCGGCTCCCTGATTGGCCTGCACCCCGAGCCCCGCCAAAGGGCTCCAGGCAAGGCCCTTGGTCTCGTCTCCCCGTCGGGCCTAGGCTGGCAAGGCTGAGAAAAGCCCGCTTTGGGACGGCTTTGCCCAGCTCGCAGACACGAGATCGAGATGCGGACATACTTCAGATTTAGTTGCTGCGCCTCGGGGCTGGGCTGAGCACCAAAGTAGTTCGGCGCCTCAGGTTCAGAGACACTCGTTGAATCATGGAGATGGCAATTTCCGGCGAAGGAGAGGGCCCTTGTCTCGTCTCCCACAGTGTTGGTTCATCTGCTCGGCTTGCTCTCAGAAGGGGCTGTCAAATTTGGCTCTCTTGCGTTCAGAGCAGACGCGCCTCCAGCCAGAGCCGCAGGAGCCAACAACCACGGGGCTGATCATGCGCTGGCTGCTGCTTGCTGCTGGCTTAGCAATGATGGCGCGCCGCGTACGAGTAGTACATACACGGCATGGCATGTGTGCCTCTCCGACTCCCGTCCTCGCCGGCCTTTGCGCGCTTCATTGCTGGACCATCTTGGATGAACAAGGCTTTGTGAGGGTAAGCCGCTGTTGGTCATGCCATTGGTATTTTGATTCCTATGAGCACTCCCGCATCCCAGACCAATTCCATGCAGGAGATCCTTCCGTACCGAACGCGATGAACCCCATGCAGAGAGAAACAAGCAAGCCATATCTAACCCCCACCAAACCCAGCACCCGCCGAGACTCCCCTTAAATCGTGGTCTCGTAGGCGACAGGCGCAACCGTCTCGGGCTTGTTGTTCTCGATCGAGATCGTCCGGGCCTCGCGCGGCAGGCCGGGTTGCCTCTTCAGCTGCACCGACGTGCCCTCCGCCTTCGCCTTCTTCTTCAGCTCGGCGTTCTCCTTAACGCGGCGGAGGAACCCCTCGCGTGACCGCGACGGCTGGATGTGCTCGATACGGACGTTGAGGCGCTTCTCGATGTACCTGTGCTTGACCTTCTTGTAGATGATGATGCCGACGGCCGACTTGGTGACGTTGTAGATGACGCCGGTCTTGCCGTGGTAAACCTTGTGGGCCATACTGTTTGGTGTCCCAAGTCAGCTCCTCGCTCCCGGCCTCGCTTTGCCTCAGTCTGTCTTCCAGGCGCAATGGGTTGCTCGCCGCCGTGTCGTTGTGCCGATCGATCGCGCCCGCCATATTTCCTCTATCGTGGGAACTAGGGATTTCGCTTACCCCTTCTGGACAGCACCGTTGACCTTGATGTCGACGATGTCGCCAACCCTGCGAGCCAATTAGCTGTTTGTCCTTGCATCGCCTTCCCGCCCAAAACCCGCCAACATACTTGTACTGCTTGAGGTAGGTCGAGAGCCTGATCATACCCTTCTCCCGGAAATTCCGAGAGAAGGCGTATCTCGTACCAGCGCGGAGACCTGCGGGGTGACCCATCTTGCCTGTTGTGCTGGGTTGTCGGCGTGGATCGGTATGTCGAAGTCGGTGATGTCGCGGGCTGCAGAAATTGGGGATTTTTGTGTGGACGCAAATCCAACTCGGGATTTGGGATCGGGTGACTAAGCACCGCCTACCTGGCGTGGCGCCCCTCCTATCGTTAGGGCAAGCAAACGCGGCGCGCACGGACCACCACAAATCCCTCTCCGGCTGCCAATTTTCTCGAACCTCTAAGTCGATTGCAACTTTGCGAATTTCAGCTTGGTCGACCAACCCTTGACAGCCTCAACGACAAGATGGCGCCGCGTTCGTATTCCAAGACCGCTAAGGTCCCGCGTCGTCCCTTCGAGGCCGCTCGTCTGTGCGTTTGATCCCGGATTTTATTCAATTGCAGCCTCTGCGCCGCGGCCGTCGACGACGCCGCCTAGTGCGCGCATGCTCGCAACATCACCGGCCACTGAGCAGGAGCTTGCCTCCTGCTCATGTCGATAGTGATCTTGGACTGACTTTCGGCACCCCAGGGACTCCGAGTTGAAGCTTGTTGGCGAGTACGGTCTCCGCAACAAGCGTGAGGTGTGGCGTGTGCTCCTCACCCTCTCCAAGATCCGTCGTGCTGCTCGGTAAGTTTTGCCCATCATTCCGGCCGAGAAGAGCACGGAAAAGTCCCCTGCCTTGGAGACCAACGGCTGACGATTTGCGACCTACAGTGAGCTTCTCACCCTCGACGAGAAGGACCCCAAGCGTCTCTTCGAAGGCAATGCCCTCATTCGCCGCCTGGTCCGCGTCGGTGTGCTCGACGAGTCCCGCATGAAGCTCGATTACGTCCTGGCCCTGAAGGTTGAGGATTTCTTGGAGCGCCGCCTCCAGACCCTCGTCTACAAGCTCGGCCTCGCCAAGTCGATCCACCACGCCCGCGTCCTGATCCGCCAGCGCCACATCCGCGTCGGCAAGCAGATCGTCAACGTTCCTTCTTTCGTCGTCCGTCTCGACTCCCAGAAGCACATCGACTTTGCTCTGACCTCGCCCTTCGGCGGTGGCCGCCCCGGTCGCGTCAGGAGGAAGAAGGCCAAGTCCGCCGAGAAGGGCGACGATAACGAGGATGAGGACGAGGAGTAAATTTGAGGCTCTTTAAATCAAGGACATGATTGGGACTGCACGGAACGGGCTGCGAAAACTGGTCTGGGCGGGGACTTTTGACCTCTGCGTCATGCTGTTACGGCGTTTATAGTCAGGGACTGGAATGCATCAAGATTTGCACGTACGATACAATCGTCAGCCCATCAATCATTGAGACGGAATTTCTCCTGGCTACCACCCAAGTTCAAGATGCCGTGTTAGTACAAATAAATTCTCTACCACCAGGAAGTGAGTGACTGAGTGGGTCTGATGTGGCCTTGAACAACAATCTTGAGGGGTATCATTATGATGAAGTATCTGGGGCACCGTCGCCGTCTCCATCCTCGTTCCCGTCCTGCTTATCCCACGACTCCGCCTCCTGAATCGCTTTCCTCCCCGTATATCCTGTGCAGTAACTGTTCTTGACAAACGAATGGCAGCACGCATAACCCCACTTGAAGTCGGACCACCAGCTGCCCCAGACGGATGTGTGGTTGTTGATGAAGATGTCCTCGGGGTACTTGGACCGGCCCTCCTTCTTGGGGGCGCCCTTGATGAGCCCGGCCTCGTCGTACTCGACAAACGTCTCGGACTCGGTGATGGCGGCCTGCAGGGCGGCCGGCACGGCGGGCTGCTCGCCATACTGGCTGGCCAGGAGCTCGGCGCGCTTGCGCCGCTTGGCCTCGCGCTCGTCGCCCTCGCGCTTGCGCAGGATCTCGCCGGCCGTCGGGTTCGCCTGCAAGTGCATCGTGGTGTTGCCGGTGCGCTCCTGCGCCTCCCAGGCGTACTTTTGCGCCTTTTCAAACTCGGCGGCTTCGCCCGACGCGCGGAGGTAGGATTCTTCCGCGAAGAGCTGGGCGGACTTGTCGCCGATTGCGCCGCCGTCGACGAGGGCGCGCTTTTTGGGGTTGTATTTTGCCGAGTCGGAGTCTAGGTTGAGAAGGTACTTGGCTGTGTCCTCGCGGATGCGCATGGATTGCTTGACGGACTTGTCCTTGCCCAGCTCGGATTCCTCGGCATATTTGAACCCTTCCTCGTACGCGTCGTTGCCGTCGCCGGGCTTGTCGCCGGTGCCGGAGCCGTTCTGCGCCTGCAGCAGCTTCCGCCGCGCCTCCTCGATCATGTTGTATTCCTCCACCACCTCGTGGTACTGCCCCGTGTCGTAGGCGGCCCAGACGTCGCGCTTGGCCTCGTAGCCGAGATTGACGTCGCGCACGGTGCGGTCGGCCTGGATGTCCTTGCCCGTGAACTTGGCGCCGACCTTGCGCGGGCGCTCGAGGCAGTCCTTCTTCTTGTGGCCCATGGCGCCGCAGTTCTCGCACGCGCCCTTGACCCATTTTGTGCGGGCGGCGCCGGCCTTCTTGCCGCCGCGCTCGAGGGTAAAGTTCTCGTCCTTTTGGTCGTCGGCCGCGCGCCGTTGGTGTTGGAGGGAGTCGTCTTCGTCGTCGAGCCCGCTGACGTAGAAGGGCTGCTTGCTGATATAGGAGGGGATGTAGATGTTGTCTTCTTTGCGGGCCGCGCCCGCGCCAGGGCCGGTGTCGGCGGTGCTTGCGGCCGCGGCTGGCTGCGGCCGTCGGGGGCGTTGTGGTGGTGGAGGCATGGCTGGTTGTGTATGTGTGGATGTGGTGGATAGATAATGTTGAGGATGGTTGATGTCTGGCTGGGAGGCGAAACTTTGAAGCACGGATAACCCTAACCCTGATTAACTGCTTTGGTGATTGCGCGCTCTTGCTTCGACCCTTGCAGGCTGGATTTGGCAATTAAGAAAATAAACTTCAACTCGTACCTCCACTCACACCTCGCCCCAACACCGAGGACCCTCCATCTTTCGGGGAAATAATGACCGTTCTGATACCGGATAAACCACTGGGCGGCCAATCCGCTGTTTCCTGATTGTCCAGCCGCAGGGACCTCTGCGTCCTTCTGCCTGGAAGATCCGTCTTCTTTGTGGTCGCACGTGCTTTGGCGACTCTGCTGCTCCACTGCGGCGCGACTCGCTTGGAACTGCGACCGCGTCGTCGCCTGGAATCGGGTTCGCTGTGCGCTATGCGCAGCCGACACGCTACCGTGATTGTGTCCCAACACATTGACTTTCTTGCAATTTCTGGTCGCATGCCTTGGATGTCACAGGCATGATATCTTGGTCCTGCGCGCGGTTCCCCGACCCGGAGCCTTAACGACGACAACACCATCCACAGGTCACGGCGACAACATGGGCGGCATCATGAACAACATGGACAGGATGGACGAGATGGACCAGGCGGACCAGATGGACGCGTTCCGCGTCCGACTCAACTGCATCGACCACTACCAGGCCGTCCCAACCCGGTACGATCCCTGGCTTCGCAGAGACTCGCCGCACGCCGAACCCACCAAGCAGCCCAAGGTGCCTGTCATCCGCGTGTTCGGGTCGACAGAGACAGGCCAGAAGGTGTGCGCTCACATCCATGGCGCATTTCCCTACCTCTACATCGAGTACCGAGGATCCCTGGACAAGCCCACGGGTGCGTGGCCCTTCATAACTCTGCATTCTCAGTGAGATGCCCAATCGTGCTTACACATCTCCAGTGTCCGAGTACATCTACGCGCTACACATGTCCATCGATCATGCCTTGGCGGTTAGCTACCGCAGGGATCAGCACCGCGAGCCCCATCGATTTGTTGCCCGCGTCACCCTCGTCAAGGGCGTGCCGTTCTATGGCTTCTACGTCGGCTATCGATTCTACCTCAAGATCTACATGCTCAATCCGGTCGTCATGACCCGCCTGGCCGATCTCTTGCAGCAGGGGCTCATCATGGGCCGCAAGTTCCAACCCTATGAGGCCCACCTGCAGTTCCTGCTGCAGTTCATGACCGACTACAACCTGTACGGCTGCGACTACGTCGATGCTACCAAGGTTCGGTTCCGCGGTCCCGTCCCTGACCCCGCCGGCCCCGACGAGCCGCCGCGCATCTGGGACAGCAACACGATCCCAGAGGCGGCCATCACTGACGAGCACGGGCTTCCTCGACTCAGCCACTGCTCGATCGAGGTCGATATTTGCGTTCAGCACATCCTGAACCGCAAGGACGTCAAGGAGCGGCGCCTTCACCATGATTTTGTCGAGCGACAACACCCCATCCCGTCAGACCTGAAGCTGGTTCACAGCATGGCCGGGCTGTGGAAAGACGAGACCAAGCGTCGGAAAAAGCGAATGGGCCACTCCAAACCCGGAGCCAGTCCGTTTCCGCAGGATGTACTGGTCCCCATGTCCGCCGACCCCCGCGATTCGCAACCGCCCGGGTGGATTCACGAGGAGGAGTACCGTGAGCAAGTTCAGCAGTTGATGGACCTCGAGGCCCGGAAAGACAGGACAGGCCTCACCTTTTCCAACTACGTCGCCCCTGACCCGAACGAGGCATCCGTAAAAACGGCCATACAGTCTGTGGAGGACTTGTTTCCCGAGAACTTGTTGCCCGCCCTGGGGCTCGAGCCGCGGCTTCCAGCCAGCAGCATACAAGTTGACGAAAAGGGTATTCTTGCGCTAGAGGTTTCCGAAGAAGAACAGCAACTCTTTCCCGACGAGTCGGATGAGGACCCCAGCAAGGCAATGCAGCCACCAGAGGACTTAGGGAAGTCGGGCCAAAAGGAAGCCCCTGACGCCAGCCTGCCTGCTACGAGCAGCGGGGAAGGGAAATCACCTGGATTGAGCGCCTCGGAGGAGCAACTGCGGCAGCTCTCCGAATTGCGAACAGCCAGCGGCCTGAGCGGTGGTTTTGGTATCAGCCGGCTGCGCTCCGGCAAGCGCCCATTCATTCCGTTTCCCACAGAGCTGCTGCGCGACGCGATGAACTTGGACCTGGTGTCAAAGGAAGGCGAAGCCCAAGGGGCCACAGAGGCAGCTGGTGAGCCAGGCGACCTGAAACGCCCTCCGTCTGCTATGGATGATGAAGTGCCCTCGAAACGACTGAGATGGAATGGCCAGAGCCAGCCTTCTCAGTCTTCTGCGGGGCCTTCTCCCTCCAAGCCAAGTCCAGTGCCAGGCAAATCCAGGACGGCTACGCCTACGAGCACACCCACAAAGCCCTTGAAATCCTCGCAACCGAAGAAGTCCTCCATCAAGAGCAGCTCTCAGAAATCACAAGGCAATCAACCTCTGGGGTTTCCGGTCGTCAAGGACCCTCACGATCCCGACACAATCCTGAAGCTCACCCAGCGAAGTGCCTCCCAGCGGAGCGACAGTGGTACCCAGGAAGGACAAAGGGGAAAACATGTGTCGTTTGAACCCCTGAAGTCCGTTCAGGAGGTCAGGTTTGGCTCTGAGCCCTCGACATCCCGAACATCGGCCTCCACAGCCAACTCACCGGGCAGAGCCTCTTATCCCAGGCTGCACTGGAGTGGCCAGACCACCATGTTTGTCCTCAACAGTATGCCGCCCTCTGCGGAAGAAGTGTGCTCGACGATGCAGCTCCATGGACTCCCCGATGTGATTTATCAGGACGCTTTCTACAGCAACGATGAAGATGTGCCACCGAGGCCCAGGGAGTACGCCGGGAGGGAGTATCGGCTGGATGGCAACAGCCTCCCATACCTCCCTGACTTCGATCCGACGGGCCAGTCGCCGGCTACCTTTGGCGTGAAGCCAGATCAGGCGCCAGATCTGGCCGAGATGGAGCTGGCCTACGAGAAGCAACGAGGCCAATGCACCTTGAGAAGCTGGGAGATAGCCAAGCAGCCCCCTACGTTTGCGGAGGTGAGCCAGTGGTGGGCGGAGAAGGAACAGAGCTCAGCGCAGAAAAGCCGCTCGGGTCGACCTCCAGCAGCAACCCAAGGGACGAAACCCGAGCTTTCTCAAATCATCGGGCCAACGCCGAGGAACACGCACGGGTTCAAGTCCTCGCAGAAACAAAAGTCAACCAGCGTCCAGCACGAGGCGCAATACATGAGCACCATGAGCCTCGAGGTTCACGTCAACACCCGGGGCAAACTGGCTCCGAACCCCGAGCACGACGAAGTCCAGTGCATCTTTTGGTCTCTCAGATCCGACGAGCAATGCCTATACGGCAGCCAGTCCAACGACGACACCATCTCCGGCATCGTCGTCCTCTCCGAAGACGGCCACCTTGCCAGGCAGATCCGCGCTCAAACCTCTATCGAGGTCATCGAGGAGACCTCGGAGCTCAACGTGCTCGTCAGGATAGTGGAGATTGTGCGGACGTACGACCCAGACATCCTCACGGGCTACGAGGTCCATGGCACCTCCTGGGGCTATCTCGTTGAGCGCGCCATGCACATGTACGAGTTCGACTTGTGCAACGAGTTCTCGCGGATGAAGTCCGAGTCATTTGGCAAATCGGGCAAGGACGCCGATCGCTGGGGCTTCAAGACCACGTCGATGCTCCACGTCACGGGCAGGCACATCATCAACGTCTGGCGGGCCATGCGAGGCGAGCTCAACCTCCTCCAGTACAGCATGGAGAATGTGGTCTGGCATGTGCTCCACCGACGTATCCCGCATTACTCGTGGCGAACCTTGACGGACTGGTTCGTGAGCGGACGGCCGCGCGACTTGAGCAAAGTACTGCGGTATTATCTGAGGAGGACGCGCATGGACATTGAGATTCTGGAGGCCAACGAGCTGATTCCGCGGACGAGCGAGCAGGCCCGCCTTCTCGGCGTGGACTTCTTCTCAGTCTTCTCCCGGGGCTCGCAGTTCAAGGTCGAGTCCATCATGTTCCGCATCGCCAAACCCGAGAACTTTCTCCTGGTGTCGCCGAGCAGGAAGCAGGTGGGCGCCCAGAACGCTCTGGAGTGCCTACCCCTGGTGATGGAGCCACAGAGCGCCTTCTACCCGAGCCCCCTGCTGGTCCTGGACTTCCAGAGTCTGTACCCCAGCGTCATGATCGCGTACAACTACTGCTACTCGACCTGCCTCGGCCGGGTCGTCAACTGGCGTGGCACCAACAAGATAGGCTTCACCGAGTACAAGAGGCGGGAGGGCCTGCTGCAGCTCCTGAAGGAGTACATCAACATTGCCCCCAACGGCATGATGTACACCAAGCCCGAGATCAGAAAGTCGCTGCTCGCCAAGATGCTTACGGAGATCCTCGAGACGCGGGTGATGGTCAAAAGCGGCATGAAGGAGAACAAGGACGACCGGACGCTGCAGAAGCTGCTCCACAACCGGCAGCTGGCGCTGAAGCTGCTCGCCAACGTGACATACGGCTACACGTCGGCGTCCTTCTCGGGCAGGATGCCGTGCTCCGAGATCGCCGATAGCATCGTCCAGACGGGCCGCGAGACGCTGGAGCGGGCCATCGCCTACATCCACTCGGTCGAGCGCTGGGGCGCCGAGGTGGTCTACGGCGACACGGACAGCCTGTTCGTGTACCTCAAGGGCCGCACGCGCGAGCAGGCGTTCGACATCGGCGACGAGATGGCCAAGGCCATCACCGACATGAACCCGCGGCCGGTCAAGCTCAAGTTCGAAAAGGTGTACCATCCGTGCGTGCTGCTCGCCAAGAAGCGCTACGTCGGGTACAAGTACGAGACGCGCGACCAGGCGGTGCCCGAGTTCGACGCCAAGGGGATCGAGACGGTGCGCCGCGACGGAACGCCCGCGGAGCAGAAGATCGAGGAGAAGGCGCTCAAGATCCTGTTTGAGACGGCCGACCTCAGCCAGGTGAAGGCCTACTTCCAGTCGCAGTGCACCAAGATCATGCGCGGCGCTGTCTCAGTGCAAGACTTTTGCTTCGCGCGCGAGGTCAAGCTGGGGACCTACAGCGGCAAAGGCCCCGGCCCGGCGGGGGCGCTGATCAGCACGCGGCGGATGCTCGAGGACGCGCGGGCGGAGCCGCAGTACGGCGAGCGGGTGCCGTACGTGGTGGTGGCTGGGGCGCCGGGGGCCCGCCTCATCGACCGGTGCGTGCCGCCCGAGGAGCTGCTGGCCAGCCCGCACGCGACGCTGGATGCCGAGTACTACATCTCCAAGAACCTGATCCCGCCCCTCGAGCGCATCTTCAACCTCGTTGGCGCCAACGTGCGCGGGTGGTACGACGAGCTGCCGCGTGTGCAGAACGTCCTCCGCCTCGACGCGGGGGCACTCAATGCCAACCCCAACCCCATCTTCAACACCTACGCCAAAACCAACACCACCGGAGGCGCAGGGGATTCGATGACAACAACAACAACAACAAAAAAGACCCTCGAATCCTTCCTCTCCACCACCACCTGCACAGCCTGCGCCGTCAAGATCTCCCGCCCCCCAACCTTCTCGCCCTCGGCCGACACCCTCCCCCTGTGCGGGCGGTGCGCGTCCGACCCGCCGACCACTCTCATCCTCCTGCAGACGCGGCTCAACGCGGAGCGGCGGCGGTACGCGGACGTGGTCAAAGTGTGCCAGAGCTGCGCAGGGTTTGGGCCGCTTGATGTTGGCGGCGGCCGTGGCGGGGCTGTGGGAGGTGGTGGTAATGGCGGTGGTGGGGTTGGGGGGGAGGTGCTGTGCGAGAGTCGGGACTGTCCGGTGTTTTATACGCGGGTGAAGCAGGTTGCAAAGGTGAGGGGGGAGGAGGGGGTTGTGGGGAGGGTGAAGAGGGGCTTGGGGGGGCTGGAGTGGTAAGGTTGGAGTGGCGAGTGTTGGAGTACCGGTTTGGATGGGTTTTGTATCTGGTTTTGTTTGGATGAGAGACGAGTCACGAACATGGCATGCATGGCTGGGACGGATGGGTATCACATGGGCGATGGGCGTAGCATGGGAGGCGTTGCATGGGAATCTGGGTTCAGGATGCGCCGGCTCTACTTGGAGACATGGATTGACTTTCGATGAATTGTATTCTTGATGTTCTTCCCAGGGGTTTTGCGATGTTCGCTGGCAGGGACCGCCTAACTCGATCGCTTTCAATGACAAGGCCGAATTGGGAAATGCCCGGGCAGACGGCATAACGACATCAGGCAGCATGCCGACAACCGCGGCCGGACCGACAGCGGGCACCGCGCTGGCAACTTGGCCGACAGCCGACCGATCATGGCAGGACCACGGAATATTGGAGGGCGTAATCTCAGAAGGATGGATGTGCCACGCATGCAGTGCGTGTTTCGAACATAGCATCGAGATAGGCTGCTCTCTCCCTTCGCTGCCGAGCACCCCATGCAGACATCCGCGTGGCATGTGCACATCCGAGGTGCGTGGGCGGGAACGGGCAGGCCGGCTGGTTGGTCGGTGTGGATGAAGCAAGTCTGCCTGTCTGTCGGTCTGTCGGTCACGGTGAGACACGACGATGGCAATCTGCGAGCCGTGTCGATTTCCCAGCGGTTGGCATCGATCATCGGACATCATCGGGCGGCAGGACAGTCCAAATTTGGGGGACTTGCGCAACGGAGGTCCAGAAGCTCATTCAGAGGCCCAAGAGTCAAGACGAGTGTCCCCAAGAGAAAAAGGCCCAGACAATTTCCTTCGTCCCGCCATCTCCGGGCGGTGGATTTCGGAAATTCATGGGCTGCCCTTTGTTTTTTTTTGGGAAGTCATGGAGCCTTGGGGACCAGGGTCCAAGCCTTATTTTCAGGACCGAGCCGGCGCTCCTTGGCTCGTGTCATGGGATGCCAGGGATGGGACGGCAGGGCACGGGGGTCTGCTGCACTGCCCTGCATTCGCCCTGGACAGCCCTTGGATGGCCCTGGATGGCCCTGGACTGGCCCTGGACTGGCCCTGGCATGGTGTTGCAGACGGCCAATCGCGATGTAACGCTGCTCTCCAGCTGCGGTCTGTCGCTGTCGCTGCCCGCTGTCGCTACCGAATATTTGCTGTGGTCAAGTGGATGGATGCGCGCACGGCTGCCCGCCGTGAATAACGGAGGATAAAATAATACAAAATAGTTATAATAAAATAATCGTGCTTTGTCGCAGCTCGGACCGCAGCGATCTCGATCCGTCCCCGGCGTCATTCGATGGTGGCGCTCGTTCAAGGCGCAGATTGCAATGTTCGAGAAGAACATCGGAAACCAGAAGCAGCGGGGCCCGATTTCTGGATATGGCGGCTTGGCATCGATGGGCGATGAGTGTGGGGCGGAGGCCTGGGGGTTGCTGCCTCAGGCATCAAACTCTGACCCACAAAACCAGGGACCAAAGGGAGCCAGGGAGCCGAAAACCCTGCCTTGCGCGCCAGCGCGCCAGTGCGAGTGGACAAGCGAGTCTGGGACGAGCCAGGCGAACAACGCTCCCTGCTTTGACCATCAGTCGACGGGTCGGTACGTGTGTGGACAGCGAGTGAAGTGGGCTGTATGTGGACTGTGGACTGGTTGTGTCGCTTCGCCCCTCAACCCTCTCAACCCTCCTCCTCGTCCGTCCGTCATCCACGTCCAGCAGACTCCTGCCTTCCTCGCTGCTGGATTCTTCCCCCCGTTTTCCTCTACCCTTTTCTCTCTCTGTATCCCCTCCGCTTGCACTGTCGTCGCACCCCATTTTCCTTAATTATTTTATTTTGTCCCCTTCATAATTTCACTTTGCAGCATCAGCCCGCGCCTGCCCGCCCGCCTGTAGCTGCTGCGGCTCGCGAGCGCGTGCGTGTGGTTGTCTTTCGTCTTGTTTCGTCCGTTTTTGTTTGGAGCCGTGTGATTTGCTGGCCTCGGGGGCCTTCCGCGCGCGTCAGAGTCAATTGAACACACACACCACCGCCGCCCGCTCGCCGCTGCGCTTCCCCCCTTCCACCACCCACCCCCGGTTTGCGCACCGCAAAACCTGGAAGAGTCAACAACACACACGAGAGGGGTCGCGTATTCCCGCCCTCGCCCTCGTCCCAGGCTCAACAACACCTCTTTGTCCGGCAAACCCGACGCCGTGTCTTGACGCTCTCCGTCTCTCTCCGTCTCGGTCTCATTTTTCTTTCTCTTTCTTACTCTCTCTCTCTGTCGCGCTCGCGCTGTCGCTTGCCCTTTCTTAACCCGTACTTCGTTTCGTTCTTGGTTGTCTTACGCCATACTCCGTACTTCTAATCTTATTTGCTCGTTTCCGGCACTGTCTTCTTGCTCTTCTGGACGACACCACACCAACACACTACACACACTCTCTTTTCTTATTTTATTTCCTTTTTCGTCGTCGCTTGTTGGTACCAAACCCCGACAACACTCCAACTTCCCCCACATGTTGGACTCTGTGCAGTGAAAAAGGGACACTGCATCCTGCATCCCCAGCAGACGCCGACCGGCACCCGCGCCGACGACGCCTGCGCCCGCGCCCGCGCCTGCGATTGCGCTCCTCGGCCGGCCTTTGCGCTCGCCGACTCTGCCCCTCACCATGACGACCTCGCTCGCCTCATCCGAGCCCATCGTGGCCTCGGCTTCCGGCGATGCTTCCGACCCTTTCGTGACGAGCCCCTCGGGGCCGACCCATCTGCGCCACTCCAACTTCGACGGCCACCTCTTCGCCCTGACCCCCGGTTCCTCAGCCGAGCAGGTCAAGCGCGCCATCCAGGCCCACCTGAGGGACACGGAGCGCCGCATGGAGGAAGCAGGCAAACTAGGTACCGCGCTCGTTCAACAGCAAAAACAGCTCACCGAGAAGCTGCGCGAGGTTGAGCAGCTGCAGTCCGAGGCCGAGCTCAACCCGGAGCTGCGCCAGCGCCTGGTCGAGATCGAGAAGGACTATAACGAGGTCGCCAGGGAGAGCGCCCGCGCCCTGCTCCCCAAGCAGAGAGTGCCCAGCAACGAGGCCCAGGCCTCGCCCTTCTCCCCGGACAAGGGTGCCGCCAGGGTGGGTGATTGATTGCCCCGTGTGATCGATTGATCCTGTTTGTAGCCCAGGCTGATGACCATGTCCCCGGTTCTAGCGCTCCGTGAGCCCGTCCAAGTTCGAGAGTCTTGCCGCACCCTCCCCGACGAAATTCAGCGTCCCGAATCGCAAGATCCGCAACCAGCCCGCGAGTAGAATTCACGATATCGAGTTTGCCGCCGAGATTAGCACCTCCCTGATTGCCCAGGTCCGCAATCTGCAGGGACTGCTCTCCGAGAGGGAGGAGGAACTTAAGGAGGTCAAGTCGGACAGGTCCCAGCTGGAGATCGAGGTTGAGAGCTTCCAGCAGCGCCTCAAGAGTCTGGACGAGAGCGAGAACCGCTACAAGGATGAGAACTGGAACCTCGAGACGCAGATCCACGAGTTGATTGCGGGCCAAAAGGATGCCGCCGAGCGCGAGAAGAAGTTGACCCAGACCGTTAATATCATCCAGGCCGAGAAAAATGCCACTCAGAGCAGGCTGGAGGAGGTCAAGGACAACCTGGCCAAGCAGGACGAGAAGCACTCCGCCGAGATCAAGAATCTCGAGATCGAACTCGGCACCAGCCGCCGCAGCGCCGCCACCTTTGAGACGGAGCGCGCCGTGCTCCAGCGCAAGGTCGATGAGCTCACCGGCCAGAACCAGGAGCTCGCCAAGGCCTTTTCGGCCCTGCAGCGTGGGAGGGCGTTGGAACGCGAAGGCACGCTCGGCGGGAGCGAGGAGGACTCCAACTCGGCTCCCGACCACAACACCCCCGAGCACTCGCCGCCGCCGTCGCCTATGAAGCCCACCCCTCGTCACTCTGCCCTCGAGTCGGAAACCCTCAAGACCTCGCTCGGCCACGCCCAGCGCACCATCCAGACCCTCCGGACCAACATCCACCGCGAGAAGACCGAGAAGCTGGAGTTGAAGCGCATGCTCCAGGATGCACGTGACGAAGTCGAGAAGTTGAGGAACGACCCCCACGCCGCGCCCAAGAAGAGCCGCAAGTCGGAGCCGCGTGAGCCCAAGAAGCCCGTCTTCAAGCTCAATCGTTTGGGTGTCTCGCGATCGAGCCGCACCGAAGTCGTCGAAGACCCTGATTGGGAAGACCAGTCCGAGGCTGGGGCGCCCTCTCCCCGCCCCCTCTCGCACCGCGGCTCGTTCCTCCGCCAGACCGGCCCCACCCCTGCCCTTGCTCTTGAATCGAGCAGCGACCATTTTGAGACTGCCAACGAGGCAAGCGATGCCGCCTTCGAGACTGCCCATGAGCGCGGGACCGAGACCGAGGACTTCCAGACGGGTGCCGAGGACATGTCGGACGACGAAGACGATGTCGCGACCGAGACGGAGGGTGGCCCTTCCCGAGGACTCAACTCGATCAAGCGCCCCCCGCCTCTGCCGCCGCATCACTCCAACAACCTGTACTCGTTCGACAGCACCGCCTCGACCTCGAGTGAAGACGACGACTACCCGTCGTTCAGCTCTGACTTGAAGACGCCAACCTCGGGCCCCAAGATGCGCATGCGCCTCAGCCGTGCTTCCCTGGCCCGCCGCTCCCGGCAGTTCAGCGAAGAGCCCGAGCAGCCAAGCAGCCCCGCCAGCATCCCTGCTCAGAACAACGCTTCGGTGACGCCGGGCGGCCAGAGCCTCTATGCTGAGCTGAACGACTTTGATAGCGATGAAGACTCATGCCCAGGCGCTGCTACTCCTAGCAGGAGGAGCGTCCGGTCCGCCACACCCGCCACGCCCCGCAGCGTGGTTCGGGGCCGCTACTCGCCCACCCCCGAAGTCCCGGCACTGCCGAGAATCATGATCGAGTGCGGTACCATGACTGAGCCCGTGGATATCCGCCCCGTGTCTGCGGGCGAGAGAGGATTCGCCCATGATGAGGAGCTCGCATCGACGCCGCAGAGCGTCACTTTCCCTGAGTCCGTCGTTGCGATTCGCACTCTGGATGGCGAGACGTCCAGGCCGTTGTCCTCTGTTTCCTACAGCGACGCTAGTGTCCAGCACGAGTGGATGCACGCGCAGCTGGCGCAGTTCCCTTCGCCCCCGCCCACCCTGAGCGTCTCGTCCATCCACACGCAGTTCATCGAGCCTCGATCTGAACCGGAAGACCTCCCCATCCCGCCACAGCTGAGCGTATCCTCGATCCTCACGGAGCAGACCGAGCCCCTGGCAGAGATTGTGGAGCCCCTAGCGTTGTCTCTGGCATCTGTGATCTCTGAGCACGTGGAGCCTGTCTCTGAGCCGGAGCCAGTGGTGCCTGAACCCCCGACGCTCAGCGTACCCGTCATTGTCTCTCAGGATATCGAGCCGGTGTCTGAACCGGAGGTGCCAGTGCCGACGCTCAGCGTGCCTGTCATCCTCGCCCAGGACATTGAGCCTGTGTCCGAGCCTGAGCCGATCCTGCCCGAGCCGCCCACGCTCAGCGTGCCCGTCATCGTTTCTCAGGACATCGAACCTGTGTCCGAGCCGGAGCCGGTTCTGCCGGAGCCGCCCACGCTCAGCGTCCCGGTCATCTTGTCGCAGGATATCGAGCCCTTGTCGGAGCCTGAGGCGCCTCTGCCCGAGCCGCCCACGCTTAGTGTGCCGGCCATTGTCGCTCAGGATATCGAGCCCAGCCCTCTGGCGCTGCCCGCTCTTTCGTTCTCGACTGTGCACGCCGAACAAGTTGAGCCCATCGCGGAGCTTGAGACGGCCCCGCCATCGCCAGTTTCGCTCTCATGCTCGGCCATCCTCTCCGAGCAGGTCGAGCCCATTGAGCTTCCTGCGCCCGTCGTCGAGGAGCGCTCCGCGTCGGTGGCCGCAGTCCCGCTGCCCGTCCCCCTACCCCTGTCTCTCTCTTCGATTGCTGCAGAGCATGTTGAGCCTCGGGGTTTTGAGCCTGCGTCCCCGGTCAAGTTGTCGGTGTCGACCATTGCGACCGAGGAGGTCGAGCCGCGCCAGGAGCTGCTTTCGCCAATCAAGCTGTCGATGTCGTCCATCGCCACCGAACAGGTGGAGCCTGTGCAAGAAGTCACTTCGCCAATCAAGCTGTCGATGTCGTCGATCGCTGCCGAGGAGGTCGAGCCGGTCCAAGACCCAGTGTCGCCGGTCAAGCTGTCGCTGTCGTCGATCGCTGCCGAGGAGGTCGAACCAGTCCAGGAGGTCATCACCCCAGTCACGCTCTCTATGTCGTCCATCACCGCCGAAGCGGTCGAGCCGGTCCAGGAACCCGAGACACCAGCACCCGCCCTGGCTCTGGCTTCCATCCAGACGCTCGATGTCTCGCCCCGTGAGGTCTCACTGCCCCCTCTGACGATGTCGGGCCTGCAATCGTGGGGTGTTGAGCCACTGGATGTCCCTCAAGTCCTCCCGCCCGTCCTATCCCTGTCGAGCATCGAGGCTCAGAACATTGACCCTCTTCGACCCGAGGAGCCTGTGGCTGCTCCTGTCCTGAGCTTCTCCGGCATTCAGTCGCTCCAGTCTGAACCCGTTGAGCCCCGCAGCCCAAAGAGGAACGCGTTCATCATTCCTCGTGATGGGGAAGCTGCTGGCCACGATGCGCATGCTCAAGTCCTGACGCCGCTGGGTATCATTCTGCCGCCGAGCGACGCACCTCCGCACAAGCCGATCCCGACAACCACAGACCATGGTGCGCAGACGGCCCTGACATCCGAGGCCATCGATCAGATGCTCAAGGAGAAGGCTCAAGCTTCCGAGATGGTCAATAGAGAGCGATCCAACTCGTTTGGAAGCGTGGCTACTCCCTCCACGGTCAGGATCCATCGGCCCCGCCAACCGAGCTTCGACACCCCTCTGCTCCACAGAAGCACGATGGCCGAGTCCAGTGCCGCAGCGCTGGAGGGACCGGCCCTTCGGAGACCTGGCAGCTCGGCCAGCTCAAAGGCTGCCGACGAGGTTCCCCCGCTTCCGGCGAACCACAAGCAAGTCATCGAGGCGGCCAGGAGTGGCTCCTCGCAAGGCGGCCAAGGCACGATTGGCCTCATGGGTCCTCCATTGTTCCCTGCTTCTGCCCTCAAGCCGCAAAACGCGTCCCTCAGGCCCCGGACTCCAACCGGCTCGAGGCGGCCCACCTCTCCCATCTCCGTGGCATCCGCTCGGGGTGAGCCAACTCCTCGTGCCGCTGGCAGGCCCAACCTCACTCCTGGCACCGCCGATGTGCAGGAGGTGCAGTCCCTATCCCGGGTGACGATGCCCAGCCGGAAGTCGTCCATCTCATCGTTCACATCCGAGATGGACAACCGGTTCAACGCGCAGCACCTGGCTGGCTTCGATCCACAGGGCTTCGGGCCAAACACCGATCCTCGCATGATCCAGGCGATCACGCAGACCATGATTGGCGAGTATCTGTGGAAGTACACGCGCAAGGCGGGCCGCGGGGAGATCTCGGAGAACAGGCACCGCAGGTACTTCTGGGTACACCCGTACACGCGCACTCTGTACTGGAGCGACCGCGACCCGTCGGCTGCTGGGCGTCCTGAGTTGAGAGCCAAGAGCGTCCAGATCGAGGCCGTGCGGGTCGTCGCCGACGACAACCCGATGCCGCCCGGACTGCACCGAAAGAGCCTGATCATTGTCTCGCCGGGCCGCAGCATCAAGTTCACCTGCACGACGGGCCAGCGGCACGAGACGTGGTTTAATGCGCTGTCGTATCTTCTTCTCCGTACGGCGGACGAGGGACACACGGACGCTGAGGAGATGGCCGGGCACATCACGCGGGAGGACGTCGAGGAGTTCAACCCGCTGTACGGGAGGCGCCCCGCCAACGACAGCCGGGCGCCGCCGTCGCTGTCGTCATACAACTCGCGCACGGTGCGGGACTCGCCGCCGATGGACATGACGATGAGCATCCCGACCCTAACGCCGTCCAAGTCGCGGAACTCACAAAACAAGCCGTCGTTTGGCACGCTCAGCCGCCTCAGCGGGTACCTCAAGGACAACAAGCTGTCGGGCAGCTTCAGCACGATCAGGAGCCGGAGCGTGCAGGGACGCCACTCGGTCCAGGGCGTGTACGAGACGCACGACGTACCCGACAGCGCCGAGGACGTGCGGCAGATGATTGAGAGGCAGGATCGCGAGGCGGACCGCCTCGAGAACGTCCGAGCCTGCTGTGATGGTAGGTTTATTCTTGAAGTCGTCTAGATTGTACATCGTGGATGCTAACCATGTCGATAGGCAAGCACGATGTCGGCACTCTCACTAGTAGTGCGAAGAAGGGCCGGCACTCGTCCATGGGCTTCCGCTCGCCGACGCCAGGCCCCTCAACCACCCCCACACCGGTCGGGACGATCCGATCTCGGGCATGAAAAGCTTCGCCTGGGAGGTTGGTGACTATCTGACTTGTTTGCTGTGGGATAAGGAAGTCGCGAGGCCCGCGTGTCAATCAATGATGCGGCCAGCGATATCATTTTACTTTTCTCGTCACTCGCTACAAGAACCATTTTTCTGTTTTGCTTGCCGTGGGGGGCTTTTCTGTGATGCATACAACCCGGTTGGCCATACATTAAGGGGGTTTCTTCTCTCTCTTCGGATGATGTTTGATGAGTCTCTCTCTCTGTTCTCCTTTTCTCTTTCTCTCTCTCTCTCTCTCTCTCTCTCTCTCTCTCTCTCTCTCTCCTCACTGGTCGTCTGCTGTACTGTACCACCACCACTTCCGCCACCACCACCACCACTTCCGCCACCACCACCACCACCACCACTACCAACAACAACAACAACAAAAACACTCTGGGACACAAGCCCTGCCTGCGGCGGCCGCCCGAATAATACACGGCCTCGCCTCGACTGTCGAGGCGTTGGCGTGCTACCTACCTACCACGCATCGAGGCGCCGGTCTTGCACTCATCATTATTGTCTGCTTGTGGGATTTGGACTGGGCTTGGGCGCGAGTGTGTTTCGTTTTCCTTTCTCTCTCACTCTCAAACCGGCGAACAACACGGGCGTTGGGAGCATGGTCGGATGGGATGGGCTTTTGGCGCATGCATGTGTTCGTTCACAGGGGTGGGGTTGGGGCAGCAGAAACTTCGCTCTCGTTTCCAGATTGTGTGTGGTGCAGATCCGATCTTTGGTGGTTCAAGGACGGGTTTTAAGATGGCTGTTCTTCTTCTGTCGGTCTCTGTCTGGCGTTTTTGAAGGCTACGAGGATGGCTGGATAGCAGCGGGACGGGTTGGGGGACAGCAGCAACATGTAATCTGGTTTGAGTGAAGGGGTGTGGGCTTGCTGTCGATCTGTCTGTCTGTCTGTCTGTCTGCACAGAGGGGAGAGGGGAAGGAGACTTGTGGTGGCCGAACAGCGGATAGTATGTGAGATAGCGGTTCATGACTGAATGAGAAAACTAAATTGGAAATCTGTGGTGAGTGATGTGTGGTGGTGTGATATGGAGTTGCCAGTGTTTGTCAGCTGTGTGGCGTTCCAGAACGAGACTTCATCCAAGCTGACGATTGCCCCCCTGCCCATTGCAGGGGAAAAGTGGGTCCTCCTGACCAATGGTCAGGTATGCCCAGCCCACTGAAATACATGTCAACACGTGTAAAAGATGTAGAGGAAATGCGAATTGCTTCGCGAGTAGGACCT
>MU855523.1:0-49164 GCA_033296695.1 Staphylotrichum tortipilum | reverse complement strand
GGTTAGGGTTGGCCGAGGGTTGCCGAGGCCGCTGCAGGGCTCAGCCCGTTACAGAGGGTGCACATCACAGTTGAAACTGTGCAAGCTCAGGCTTTCTTGCACACGCGCCAGATCGCGTTCATAACGCGACTGGTTTTCGTCTCAAGCCGACGCGCCTCTGCTCTCTCCTCTCCTGCCCTCGCCGCGTCCCGACTCTCAGAGGACTGAGGGCTCTGCCGACCTCGTACCCTAAATATTCGCTTTTCTGGTTCTCACTCTGCCTGCCTCTCTCAGGCTCTCTTCCTTCCCTCTCTCTTCCCACATACTCTCTTCCCAAACATACTCTCTCTTCCCACACACTCTCCCTCCCCATACACTCTCCCTGCCCACATACTCTTTCTTCCCACTTCTCTTCTTCGACCTCTCTCTCTTTCAGCTACTCCTCTCCCACTTCCTCCTGTCTCCCATGCCTGTTCACGATCGAACTGTTCACAACCAACCTGTTTACGACCGACCTATTCACAACCGACCTTTTCCCACAACCACCCGTTCGTTCCTACCAGCCTTCTGCCTCGATTTTCTCTTGCCTCTCTCTCTTCCAACCCAACTTTGTCTCCTACCAGCAGATCAACCTCTCCCTGACCGACCTTTTCTCACGATTCTATCGTTCGTACGAACCTTCTTCCCCGCTTCCTCTCGCCTCTCCATCTTCAACCCGACTTTGTCTCCCACCACCAGCGGATCGACCTGTCCACCGCCAATCATTTCTCGTAGGTCCTTGGTTCGAACCATTTTGCTTCCCCGTTTCCTCGCATCTCCCCAACCATTCTCTCCCACCACCAACAGACCGACCACTGACATTTCCAACGCAGCCACCGACACACATCACCTGCCATGTGTCAGTTCGTCATCCTCCGCTGCCCTTGCGCCCTATGCGTGCGGAACCCAACGCTCGGGGCCGTGAACCGCATCAATATCTGCCTGCCGCGCCAACGTGACCTGTGGCACTTGGTGGCGCCCGTTGCCGTCCCCCGCCCCCCTCACGACCTGGGCAGCCCGTTGGCATGCCCCCAGTTGGAATACTTTTGGGTGGCTTCTCCCAGCCTCTGCGCCCACCGCCCGCCCGCTCCTGCCATCGCCGCTCCCGCTGCCGCCCCCATGCTGCCCGCCCAAGTCCCGCCCACCGCGGCAGCTGCTGCTCCCGCTGGTGTGGTTGCTGGTGCAGGTCCGTCTGCTGCCGCGCCCGCGCCCACCAACATCACCACCACCGCGCCCACCACCCACACCGCCACCGGCCGCAAGCTGCTGCCTAGCAGCCGGCCCAAGAATAAGCGCGTCCGGCAGGCGGTTGCTGCTGCGGCCACCAGGGATGCTGCCGCTCTCCCCGCCGCGTTTGCCCCTATCATTGTGAACTGTGACTGGGCCTACGTGGAGACGATAAGGTTGCTGCTCTTGCGGAGCATGGGCATGGAGGTTGAGGAGATTAGCAAGGTTAGTGCTTGTTTTTTTTATGTCATACATTGGAGGAGGGAGAGGGAGGAAATTAACAGTAGTCATCATAGCATCTCCCGCGCAAGGATGCCGCTGGTTGCGCCGAGAAACTGAAAAGCATCGCCATCGAGATGGGTTACGAGGCAGACATCTAAGGAGTGCCGTCAGATCAACAATCAATATTTGAGTTTAAGAGTGTTTCTGGGAAGGTTTTCGGTCGGTCGGTCGGTCGGTGTCAGTTTCACATATGTTGGTCGGCTTCATTTGTTTTGTGAGGGTTCCGGAACACGATAATCACCCTCCCGGTTACGCTCCGGCATTAGGATTTCGGTTTGGTAGTTTATAAGCCGGGGCGTTTACACGGAGGAGGAGGGCCGGGGACTTCAAGGTTGCTGGTTTCATTGTGGATTTCGGGTGTAAGGATAGGAGGATTGTACAAAACCCAGCAAACAACTCTTTGTCCTCACGGGCGTTTGCAAACAGTCAGTCCAGCACTGGCAATCACAACGCGTCAAGTGCTACACTTCAGGCCCAATAGTCCGTCTCTATCGCTTTGCAGTGTTGGATGGTAAACAGCTCAACAGCTCTGAATCACAAGACCCTCTCCCTGAATAACCATCTCCTGACATCCCTGGTGGCAAACAAGCCCTTGACAGCATGGGAATGCGACCTCCCTTGAGAACGGCGGCCACGTTGCTGTCCTTTGTGTAAGAAATCTGGAACTCAAACAACACCCAAAACCTCCTCAGCATCCCCTCCTGTTGGAGCTCCCACAGCCTCGCTTGAACTCTCCAACACCATCCCGCCCTCATCTCCAAAACACACTCCAGATTCAAGAATGTACCAACACTCGCTCCTGCTGCTCTCAGCAGTACCCTTGCTCCCCAGGACGACCGGCGCCATCGAAACCTCCTCCTCCACCGACGCCAACACAGCCCTCACCTTCACTGGCCATGCGATATCCGCCGGCTATCTCTTCGGCATGATCACGCCCGAAAACCCCACCACCGACTTCATCGCGCAGATCATCTCGCCGCTCACCAACAACGGCGGATGGGGTGGCATCAGCTTCGGCGCGTCCATGGTCGGCCCCATGCTGATCGCAACCTGGTAAGCAAGCAACCTCGCCAACCTCGCCAACCACCCCCCCACCCCCCCTAACTTTTATTCCCCTTGCAGGCCTAACGGCGCCCAAATCACCACCTCCCCCCGCACCGCCCACGGCTACACCCCCTCCTCCGTCACCCCCTACACCACCCACCCCATCACACTTCTCCCCATCCCTTCCGGCAGCTACATCAACGCCACGCACATCTCCTCCATGTTCCTCTGCCGCGGCTGCATCAACGCCGACACCTTCTCCCCGGCGTGGGCCAACGACACGACCACCAAGCGCGACGTGTTTTTCGCGTATGCCTTCTCCCAGACGGCGGTCGACAGGCCGGGGGATGTGGATACACCGCTGTCCGCGCATACCGGCCCGGGGGGTGGGTATGGCGCGTTCAGGGTGGATTTGGAGGCGGTGAGGTCGGCGGAGTATGAGAAGTTGGCTGCTATGGCTGGGGGGGAGGAGACGGGGGGTGAGACGGGGACTGGAAGCGGGGGTGGGGGGGCGACGACGACGAAAACGGCTGCGACGCCCGAGGTAACGAGTGTTTGTGTTGAGGAGGAGTGTCAGATGCCGAATGGGCTGGATGATAGTCATAGGGTGATGGGGGGTGGGGAGGTGGTGGCGTTGGTGTTGGTCGGTGTGGCGTATTTGGCGCAGGCGTTTCTTTACTGATCATGAGGGGCTACTGAAGGAGGACAGGAGCCAGAGTTAGAACTGGATAGAGACAGATTTATCGTTCATTCATGACAAGTCTTGACACTCGGCTGCAAGGTGAGCCCATTCTGCAAACCACAACCGGGTATCCCCAACACCAAAAGCCAGACAACGCCATTCCCACGCAAACCCTAGAATCCAAAGCCATCCTTACGCACTCCCAAAAAACTTTGTGATCTTCTGGCTCCCGTCCGGCTTTGCCTTTGCCTTGGCCGGGCTTCTCGCCGTGTTCTTCGTCGCGCTGATCTTGCCTGGCGCCGTCTTCTTGACCGGCGATGTCACTGTAAACGACGCAACCTTCTTGGTCGGAGTCGTCGCTGTAAACGACGCCGGCTTCTTCGCCGGCGGCTCTTCCTTGCCCGGCGACGGATCCGCCTCCCTTTTGACCCCTTTCTTCAGCGTCCCCAATACCCCCTCATCACCCGCTCCCTTACCCACCCCCGCCCCCTCCCCAACCTCCCCAACCTCCCCCTTCTTTCCCCCCTTCGCAAAGAAATTCGCAATATTCGCCTTATTCTCCCTGCTAGCCACCGGCACCACAAACTGCGGTGAATTATTCCCCACCTTGCCCACTTCCCCACTGACCGCATACACCTCCAGCTCCCCCTTAAACGGCTTCAATAGCCCCTGCAACTCCCCTCCCCACTCCGTCCTCCCCGGATCCAGCCACCGCCATAACCCCTCCGACCCGGCCTCCAAAATCACTGGCATCCTGTCATGCAAGAACCCCAGCTGCTTGTTACTCTCCGTGGTCACCACCGTATAGCTATACAACCCCTCCCCTTGCCCCCCCTGCTCATCATCAGGATGCACGCAATCCCACAGTCCCGCGAATAACATCAACCGCCCGTCCTTGCGCTTGACATAATACGGCGTCTTGTGGTTGCCGACGGTGCGCCACTCGAAGAAGCCCTGCACCGGCACGACGCAGCGCTTGCGGGTTTTCATGGACGCCCACAGACCGCCTGGGGAGGCGAGGGAGTCGGCGCGGCAGTTGATGGTCTTGAGGGTTGTCGCGTAGTCGGGGGTGTGTTTGCTCCAGGAGGGGATGAGGCCCCATTTCATGGATTGGAGTTTGTAGTGCGTGGAGGGGGAGGTGGAGGGGGTGGGGGTTGACGGAGTGGGGCCAGGGTGGGAAGTGGTGACGGTTGGAGGAGGGGAGTTGGCGGCTGTGGTGTCGGCCGCGGTGGTGTCCGTGGTGGTGATGTCGGTGGTGGCTGTGGTATCAGCGGCAGGGGGTTCAGCGGCGACTGAGGCGTCGTCATTGCCGCTGCGGGCGCGGTGGGAAGTCCCAGCGCCACGGCCGGGCGAGTTGGCGCGGTAGACGACGCCGTGGTAGCTGGGGGCAAAGTTGTAGCTCTGGCGCGGGGCGCCGTCGCCCTCGTCAGCGGGGGCGTCGTCGACGGACATGTCGTCGTCCTGGAGCATCTGGCGGATCTGGGAGGGCCGCTGGGGAGGGAATGGATCGTTGGTTACTGCGAGCGGACAACACAAGTGGCGGTGGCACGTGGAGGGGGGAAGTGGCTCACCAAAGCCATCGCATAGCGGCCACACATTTTGTATGAAGAGTGGGGCTGAGTCTGATGTGCAACAGGCCTTTCCAGTCTGATGCAAAATTAATCAATGTGTTTGCGCAAAGATGGTCGCACGTTGTGGCGGTCGCAGTTAGGGTTCTTTGTGCGATGACGTCGGAGCCAGCTTGAGCGCTGGAGACGCGTCGTGGGTGGAGCGGGGTCGCGGAAACCTGTCGCCAGGTCACGTGCAAGCCACTCAAAGTTAAATCTCAAGTTCCTTCTCCTCAACATCATCATCCCCGACTGTCCAAACCCCCTCCTCGACCAACCACGCCCAACGCCCCAACACCTCAGCCAACCTCGGCGCCCTCCACGGCCCCCACGGACACACCCCCTCAATCTCCACCACCTGCGTCCACCCAGACGGACACACCACCGTCACCAAATCCCCATCCAATTCTTCCGCCCACGAGGTATACAGCCCAGCCCGCCTGCCCACCGTCGCCTTGCCCACCCACCACGGTTTGTCGAATGCGCCGCCCATCGTGTTGTTGTCTGGCGAGGAGTCCTCCGCATCGCCGGGAACATGAATTGCTGATCCGATAAAGGGGAGCAGAAGAGTGACCCAGTCCTCGCCTTCCGTTGATGTCATGAACGGGAACGTGACGCGGAAGGAGTCAGACGCTTCGCCCGCGTATGCATCCCGCAGGGTGTTGTCGGAAAAGGTCCCGATGCCGGGGGCGATGAAGGTCCATCCCTTTGGTCGCGGGGAAAGGGTGAGGAAATGCCGGGCAAAGTTGCTGAGGTAGAGGCCTTCCATTGCTTCTGGGCGGAGGGGGCCGTCGCGCTCTCCTTGGGGGATTGGGGAGGGCAGTTTGGATTCGATGGCGCTTAGGAGGCGGTTCCATTCCGTGATGGCTTGCGCGACTTGGAGGTTGGGGTAGGTCGCCACGGCGTCCTCAGGTATGACGGGGCTGGCACTGGGGACAGGAACCCATTTCCGGACCTTGAGCTCCCCTTCGTCGTGGGCATACCGCCCCGATTCCCACCGCGACAGTTCCACTCTGGGGAGGTAATCCAGCGGGAGCCAATCCTCCGGGGAGTCTTGGAATGTGAGACGATCGGGGCCTGCGCGCCACACGGCCTGGAGGGTGTCGACGTCTACAAAGAGGCCGCCGTCCATCGGCTGTTCCCCGGACGGGAGCCGCTGCGGGTAGAGGAGGACGGCGGGGCTCTCGAAGTGGTAAGTGTACAGAGGCGGGAAGAATTATTCTGGCGTCGGCTGGTAAAGGAGGGGTGTCAAGGGGGCAAGATTTCCCAGGGGGCAAGGGGTAGTGGTTTTGAGCCGAGGGAGGAGGGCAGCGAGGGGCGAAAGGGTGTGGATCGTAGGGGACCCGCCTGGGTAATCGTCGAGGGAGGTGAGGGGGTTGGCACGGTGGGCTTCGTAGTGTTGGAGGAGGTCGGTTGGACTGTACTCTGGCGGCGGGGAGTTTCGGAGGGCGGATTTGGCGATGAGGGTGTTGTGCAGGTCGGCGCAGAGGATGATATATTCGTCCAGGGACATGAGAGGCTCCACCTTTGCTTCAGGGGTGGCCGCCATTCTGTCAGAGCATTTGCCGAGATAGAGATAGCAATGAACACTAGCAGGCTGAGTGTTGTTTTGACGGACAGTTTCGGCATGACTGTGTTTCTTCGAATCCAAGGGGCCGGTTCAAGAACTTGAGTGTGATGAACTGGACATGAGCGGACCTTGATCCCTGTTCGCGGTTGATTAGCGCGAGACAAATTCTATTTAACTACTAATAACTAGTTAACTATTCCGTACAGCACATCATATCCCGGAGTACCCATAACTCTTGCCTTTTACCTCAGCGGCCAGATGTTCAAGCAAGGCATTGACTGACCCAAAGGGAAACTCGACCCCAAGCAGGGAAACTGGCACCAAGTTTATCAACCTGGATTAGCAACTGCCTCCTTAACTACCGCCTAAATCTCCCAGCATCTCCTCCGTCCGACACATATGCCTCTGCTCCTCTCGGGGGGCTCCATTTCCCGCCCTTCCTCCCAGCCTGAACAGGGCAGGCGCACAATTTCACTTCACTGCCCTCTATTCCCGCCCTTGTCTGCCGTGCCCTCACCCTTGCCGTCGGCCGCGTCCTTGCCCTTGTCTCCAGCCGTATCCTTGTCCTTATTCTTGGAGGGCCCTGGGGCAGGGGCCGTGGCATCGCCGGTGTGCTTCCAAAATATGCACTCCTTGCTGTGGCAAGGTTGGCATCTTTCGGAATTGGAACAGCGGGCATGAATCTTCTTGTTAGGGCACACTGCTGTCGGGCAAATATAATGCGGCTCAACCAAGCAACGCGGATTCGTGCACTGCTTCGGGTCAACGATATTGCTTGGCTCCATGATGCTTGTCGGGCTTCTTGATTTTATCCTGAGGTTCATGAGCAAGACGGTGCAGCGTGTAGTGTGAACCGGTGCGGTGGGCCTCCTTACCCACAATGATGGTTCTGTGGATATAACAGCCTGGTATCTATTTATTCTAGTCTGAGATATCGTTTAGATCATCCTCGACGGACGTAGAGCTTATATAGTGTCTGTCCCAGCCAACAGGTCAACCTATAGTTATGCCCCCTTTGATCTCTTTCTACACCAGGCCATGCATGGAACAACTCAACCACGGACCATCAAGCTCGAGGTAGCTCGGAGACAACTGCAAAGCCAGATGCTTTCTTCAACAATGTCACCCCCGCCAGTGGCCTGAGGGATAACTAGCATTTGTAAGTCTCATCTGATGGCAGAACAAGCAGATCGCCAACTACCCCAGGAAGTTATAATCCCTCCTGATATCCGTCCATAAAGGAGCCAGACCGCGTCACACACGTCAACGTTGCACCATAAGGCAGGTCAATCCATCACGGCCCCAACATCCCCACTCGCTTTGTTGATCGAACTTATCACATGTACCCGCCCTGGTTGGCTCTGGTGTGACTTTAGAGGTGGTGGAATCGGGCACGCCAACCCATCACAATCCCAACATTCCCCTCGCTTTGTTGCCCTCGTGTCACAGACCGTACACAGCTGCAGGACAGTTTGCTTGCCAGCGGGATTAGATTACTCGAGGACCAACGACTGGAACAACCCGAGTCTTAAAGGCCACCTGAGCGGGATGTCAAAAGGTCAAAGTGGCCACCAGAAGACAGTTGGATGCTCCACACGAATATTTACACAGATCCGAGGACAAAATCGACACGAACACGCCTTTCCAACAACGCCCGCCCCCAAACTGCCACCAACGTGCAACGATACCCATTCACGCCCTTCTCTGCCGCTCATACCTCGCCCTCCGCCTAATCGCCTCGTCCTTCTTCCACGCGTCCTCAAACAGCGTCGGCTTCGGCGCCACCTGGTGGTCCCGGATCCCCAGCCGCCGAACAACCTGGAACGCCCCCGTGCCGATGGACATGGACTGGCCCATGATGATGCACTCGCTCACACCATGGATGCGGTCCTTCTTCATCCCGGCCGCCGCATCAAACAAGTGATCAGGCGTCTTCTCAAACGACGCCAGCTGCAGCACGCTGTCGCGCATCTTGGCCAGGCCGAAGCGGGTGATGCCCAGGATCTCGCCCTTGTACGTCATGACGTCGGCCAGCAGGTCCATGTGGCGCGGGTCGATCGCCATGCCCTCCATGACGCTGCCAATCTCCTTGGCGATGGTCGTGCGCGCCGCCTCGATGCCCAGCACGTCGCGGCACTCCATGACCGAGTTGGTGATGCACTTGGTGCCGATGACGCCCTCGGTCGTCATGCACGAGCGCAGGCCGTAGCCTTCGACGAGGACCTTGTTCCCTTCCTTGTCGCTCGTCTCGATGATGGCGCGCGCCGCCTCGGGGTAGCCCGAGATGGCGACCTGCGGGAGCATGCGCTTGAGGAAGTTGACGCGCAGCTGGAAGTCAGCCGAGGACTCGTCCACCGCGGTCGAGATCATGTGGCCCTTTTCGACGGCTGCGGCACGAACACGCGCGGCCTTGCGTGCGGCAGTCACGTCCTGCCATGTGTTGCGGACGAGGACCTCGATCCGGTCGCTGCCAATCCGCAGGTCGTCCGGCTCGACCTTGAGCTTGAGCTTCTTGGCCCGCACAATGGCGTCGGCGATGTCCTTGATGGAGATGCCCAGCTGCATGTCGGAGAGCACCTGGAGGTCCACCTGCAGCACGATCTTGGCCACGTCCGAGAGCCACTCGTCATCAATGTACGAGATGACGTCCGAGATGTAAGTCTTCTCGATCCTCCCCTTGACGATGCGCGCCGCCTTGATGTCGGCGTTGTTCTCCAGCTTGCAGGTGATGACGGGCGTGCTGATGAGCTTGGACGCGTTGATGATTTCCTTGATGCGGGGCACACCCTGGGTGATACTCATGCCGGCGACACCGGCGAAATGGAAGGTCTTGAGCGTCATCTGAGTGCCGGGTTCTCCGATTGACTGCGCTCCGACAGCACCCACGGCGTGGCCAGGCTCGAC
This sequence comes from Staphylotrichum tortipilum, assembly GCA_033296695.1. Lineage (NCBI taxonomy): Eukaryota > Fungi > Ascomycota > Sordariomycetes > Sordariales > Chaetomiaceae > Staphylotrichum > Staphylotrichum tortipilum. The sequence goes on along the minus strand of MU855523.1, from coordinate 39,830 downwards.
GCGTGCCTTCTTGTACTTGTGGAGACACATCTGGATGAACTGTCGCAGAGTGCGCTCCGAGACCTTGGCGGCCCGGTCAACATAGGCCTGCGACTTGGCCTCCATCTTTGTCTGCCGCGCAGCGCCGTCCAGCTCGTCAAGCTCGTTGAGTTCTTGACGAAGATCCGTTAAAGCATACTCGGACTGGTCTCGCGCTCCGCCATGCGAGTCGATTTCCATCTCGGAGCTGTTCCTCCTCGCGGGACCCCACTTATCAAGCTGTTGTTGCATCTTTTTGTCCTCTGCGGGGATGGCCGGGTCCAATCCTACAGCCTTCCTTGCCCTGGCCAACTTCATGGCACGCTCCTTGATGTAGTCACGAATGGTGTCGAGATACACCCGGACGCTCTCGTGCTCGTCGATGGCAATCAGGGCATCATGGTCGTTGCTCTCCCGGATCGTCTTGTCGTCGTACTTGAGCTCCTCGTTCGTGACCAGGTGCCGCCTGACGTACTTGTTCCTCTCCTCATCGAGGATCGCCTTGCACAGCTCCTGGATCTCCCAAGGCAGCAAGGAGGGATCGGCATTGCTCCAAGTTGTGCTCTCGGCGTGGTTCCAGCTTCTCGCAAAGTCGACCGGTTTGGCGTCGCCTTCCATGTCGACGGGGTCGAGCCGATCAGCACCGTACTGGAACTGGACAATGCCACCCTCGGAAGTCCGAACCGTGTCGTCGTATTGTGTCGAGAGATCCTCCAGCGACTTCATCAACCTTCTCGACATGTAACCGGTCTCGGCCGTCTTGACGGCGGTATCGACCAGGCCTTCTCTGCCAGAAATGGCGTGGAAAAGGAACTCGGTTGGGACAAGGCCAGTGTAGAAGCTGTTCCTCACGAAGCCCTTGGATGGGGGTTGGCGGGCGTTCTTGTGGAAGTGCGGCAGACTGCGGTCCTGGAAGCCATCCGGCACACGCTTGCCGCCAATAATCTGCTGTCCGACACAGGCAACCATCTGAGCCACGTTGATGTCGGAGCCCTTGGAGCCGGACTTGGCCATGATGAGAGGAGCATTGTTCTTGCTAAGGTTGTCGACACAGTAGTCACCAGCCTGCTGTCGAACCTTGCTGAGAATACCAGAGATGGAGTTCTCCAGAGTCAGCTCCAGGTTGCAGCCAGGCGCCTTTTCGAGCTTGCCCTGCCTGTAAGTCTCGATGAGATCGTCGCACTTCTTGTACGCGGTCTCGACCAGCTGGGCTTTGTGAGCAGTCAGAGAATCCGATGGCCACACGTCGCCGACGCCGATCGAGAAACCCCGCAGTGTGAGTGTTCTCGCGCAGAGTTTGGCCAGGCGGTTCATCGCCGCTGCCGCGTAGTCCGGCCCGAAATCACGGAGGATGACATAGAAGACCGAGTTCTTCTTGCCTCCTCCGACTGTCGACTTGTCCATCCTGCCACACATGACTTCGGAGTTGCGCACGACCAGGAAGGCGTCATCGATGTCCATGTCCGGTATCTCTCCGGGCTTTGTCTTGTAAGTCTTGTTCTTGGCGTCGAGGTTCACGAGCACGGGAGAGTCGCTGTTGGGGCGCATGAGGATGTTGAAGATCTGCTTGCCAGTCCAGAGCGCCTTGGGCTTGATGATTGCAGGCGGAGGAAGCTCCAGATGCGTGTCACCAAGAAGCATCTGGGTGCAGATGTAGGTGAACGTTGCCCGGTCGAAAAACTTGTCCTTGTCGCTCAGCAGGTAGGCGGCGGTGATGAAATCCTGCGTGGCGGCGATGATGGGCTCGCCATTCTTGGGCGTGATGAGGTTGTTTTTCACGCCCATCAGGTTGATGGCCTCGGCACGGGCCTCCTCTGTCTGCGGAACGTGCAGGTTCATCTCGTCGCCGTCGAAGTCCGCGTTGTATGGAGTGCAGACACACTCGTTGAGGCGGAATGTCCTCCACGGGCGGACCTTGGCGTAGTGACTCATGATACTGAGCTTGTGCAGGGACGGCTGGCGGTTGAAGAGGACAATGTCGTTATCCTCCAGGTGGCGCTCGACAACGTCGCCGTGTTCTAGATCCGCCGCATGCTGCCTGCGGAGCTTCTCGGTACCAATCTTGAGGTTGTACTTTGCTCCGTCTTTCTTGATGATACCCTGGGCACCAGGCCAGACATTCGGTCCATTCATGACGCGCTCCCTGAGCTTCTCGACGTTGGCGTGGTTCACTCGCTCTGGGTAGGTCAAGTTCTTGGCGACCAACTGCGGAACAGCCACCTGCTCAATGCTCAGGTTGGGATCGGGCGAGATGACGGTGCGGCCGGAGAAGTCGACACGCTTTCCTGACAGGTTTCCACGGAAGCGACCCTGTTTGCCTTTAAGACGTTGGCAGAAGCCGCGGATCGGCTTTCCGAAACCCGGCTGGTAGAGGCCCGGGACGTCACTGTTGACGTACATGCCAACTTGCAGCTGCAGGAACTCCCACTGCTCCATGATGACGGGCAAGGCGACGCCTTTCTTCAAAGACTCGCGCAAGTGTCCAGCGTAGAGAATAATCTCTGACAGCTTGCTCGTGATGTCGTCTTCGTTGCTTGCGTTCTCCTGGGCAACCGACGGTCTGATGCAGATGGGAGGGGCTGGGACGTATTGCCAGAGGAACATGTCTGGGCGGCCCTCGGCCGGGTCCAGACCGAGCAGCTCGCAGTCCGTCTGGCTGATGGCCTTGAAGAGATTGATGACTTTGAGGGGATTCAAGTCGTCCATCGCCTTCCGTGTGTGCTTCTCCAACTCCGGGGTGTATTTCTTGGCCTGCTCGAACGACGCATCGAACTCGACCTTGCTCTCTGGGGGGATCTTCTTCTGGGCGGTTGACTTGTTGTATGCCGAGAACTTGTCATGGACAAGCTTCATGACGCCCAGCTTCCGGATGACACCCTGGATTTCGCCGCAGTAGGGACATGTCCTGGACTTCCTGCACTGCTCGTTGATCCGCTTCAAGATGGCGGCGCGTCGCATGTTGTCGATTCCGGGGCGGCGCAGCTCCTTCAAGAACTGGCGCCGTTCGGGCTCCTGGAGGAGGACCTTGGCGCAGTCCTTGCAAATATTCTGCAACGTCGCTTGGATGTACTTAAGGTAGCCAATGTGGAAGACGGGGAGCGGCAGTCGGACGTGGCCGAAATGGCCAGGGCAGTCTTGGAGGCCGAGGTGGCATGTGCTGCACTTGCTTTCGCGGTTCGTGCTCGAGGTTCCCTGCGATTTGGTCAGCGAGGTGTTGAAGGCTTTGTGGGCGCGCGCCGGAATTGCTCACCAACCGCGGATCGAGGGGTCCGTGAGGAAACGCGGTTCGGCGGTTCTCGACATCGTAGAGCAAGTTGTCGGAGACTTCGAGGACGCCCTGGTTTACAATGTCCTGGTGGGATCTGGATTGCGGATGGCGCATTAACCTTCCATCATGGACTTGGTATGTTGTGGACGGCCAGCGCCCCGCCAGGCTGCTTGAGAGGTAAAGCTTACTGGACACCAAACTTGAGGGCCTTGAAGCGCTTCGGGAGCTGGTCGACCAGCTGCTCCTTGCGCCGGCGCGTCTTTTGTTCAATCGCCATTTTTCTATCACCGGGTTGCTGTGATTGGAGATGGAAGTCGAGGTGATGGAAGGTTCCGCTGTTCCTTCAATGCCGGTTCGCGCGCTACCTGCTCATGGCGAAGGGCGAGGTGTTCTTGAATGGTTGGGTAGTCGGTGGGGAAAGGACAGTGAAGAGCGGGGTAGGCGGAAACGAGGGAAATGAAAAATGGTGGAATTTGCCGCCTTTTAGGTAGTATTTCTCGGGGACGAGGGCGGGATTGTTGACAATGCTGCGGGGAGAGTTGGTGGCTGGTCGCTGGTCGCAGCGAAGCCGTGATCTTTTGGAGGTGTCGCGAAATATTTTGAGCCTGCTTGAGTGGTATCGGCGGGGCAGATGACTCCACGGCGTCGTGCCCCACCAAACTGAACCCCCCTGCACGCTGCTTAGCGTCAAGCCAAGACGCATGCTGCAGCGGCTGGGCGCGTTGCCTCTGTGCTGCCCGGGTGTGGGCCACTGCTGGGCGGGCCAGTGTTGGACCCTGCACTGCTCCCTTCAGGCTCTCTGCCTGCCGGGGGGATGCTGATCTGCTCTGCAGCCTGAACACTGCCTATCAGCAGTCAGCCTGGAAGCACACTCCGTCATCGGTTGGGGCCATCAGCGAGCATGTGTTTGTTCCCTCTTGGCTTCTGGGTCCAAAAGTTCAGACCGACCTGAATGACGACCACCTCGCTCACTCCCTCACTCGGACTCTTGTGAATCACCCTGTGCCTCCCCCTTGGAACACTGTTGGCCTGGTTAAATCACATCACTTCGTCCTTGTGAATTTTCTCCTTTTTGACCTCTTCTGGCTCTGTGTCGCGTCGAGAGTGTGTCTGTGCTTCGTCTTGAGGCGCGTCTGCCCCAGTCGCAGCAACGCCCTTCGCGCCTCTCCACCTCGCCGCATCAGCCCGCTTCCCACCTCGTCGTCCAGTGTCGGGAGCGGCAAAATACCCTGTCCCATCTCCCACATCATATTGGCTCCGCTACTTGTGTGCCGAACGAGTTCCCCTTGCAAGCTCGGACGCTCCGCCCTCGCGCCAACCTGTCGACAACTTTGGCCGACGAGGAGTGTGTCGAGAGCCCCTTTCGGGTGGCTTCTCGACCATACCCCTGCCCAAGGTATGCCACCAGGTTCAGCCGAGAAGAAGACTGAGAAGTCGTATCTCGCCTCAGCCGTCGACTCGATCAACCCTTGGGCCGGCAGCCGTACCACGACCCCAACACCAAAAGACCCCCAGCCCGCAGTTGTCCCGCCCAGCACCAACGATCATGCCACGAATCCGTTTTATGGGCAAAGTCTCGGCCGCTATCCGCCAGACTGCCCACCGTTGAACGTGAAATGGTTTCACGCCGTCGATGTCAGTCCTCTCGTCTACCCAACTATGTTGAGGCTCGCACTAACCTTGCCCTCCTCAGGTCCCCAAGCGGAAGCCAAAGTTCATGGAATCCAAGACCAGCGCAGACACAAAAGCCGTTCCCCCGAAAAAGTTTGCCGCCTTCTCAGAAGACGACTCCAATGCCATCGAGATCGCATACCAGGAGAAGCTCGAGGAGCTGGAGGAGGGCAAGGGAATTGACAACGCCTCTCGAGCCGGGACCAAGCGGCCTCGTGCAACCTCCACCGAAGGGGCGCAGGACGCAGACACCCAAGTATCCTGCACAGCCGTGCCCGTCAACGAAGACTTCCTGTTCGACGTCACCATAGAAAACCGCGAGCTCGCCCCAGTCTACTGGGATGGCGCAGTCTACGAAGTCCGGCGTGGTAGCTGGTTCTACCAGGAAGGGTCAGCCCTCCGTCCGTGTGAAGAGAACCTGGCTGCTCAGCTTGAGGAAGGATATCTCAAGATCAAACCTTGGACGTATCCGCCAAGAGCGCGCAGCAACTCTGCCCCCAAGTCGGTTGCGCCAAAATCATCAGCTGACAACCTCAAGGCTGCTGAAAGCCAAGAGGATGCTTCCAAAAAGGGGCCGCTGCTGCCCCATCATCAACCACAGACCTACCGTCTGTTTGGGGGCTACATGAACAGCGTCGTAACATATCAGGACCCGACCACCGCCTGGCTGTCCTCCGATGGGATGCTGTCCTGGGTCACGTCGACCGTGTATGAGAGGTTTGCTGGCGGCGGCTACTTGAGCGGCGTCAAGCTCGTTCGTGGCTATTCGGAGCCGAAGAAGACCAAGGACGAGAAGCGCCCATCAACTCCGACAGGGGCAAAGTCAACCTCAAAAGAACGGGACGACAAGACTTCCAAGGCGCTGAAGAGACGCTCCGCGCCGCCCCCTGTCACACAGCCCGAGGTGATTGATCTAACAGGGGACAGCTCAGATGAGATGGAAAACACACGGACTCGTCTGACACGGCAGCTCTCAAACCTGATCGAGGGCGTGGAAGACCCGGAGGCCGAAGCAGAAGCCATTCGCCGGCGCGAAGAAAAAGAGATCTCGGGCGACTACAGCACAAGAGTCGACGAGAACCAGGGGAGAGATATCGAGCATCTCGTGCTCGTCACTCACGGAATCGGGCAGTTGCTCTCGCGCAGGTATGTCGTCTAGTTATTCTTCCCTGACGTAGCTCGCCGCTGACGCTGTCAACAGAATGGAAAGTATCAATTTTGTTCACGATGTCAACGTACTTCGCAAGTCCATCAAGACGGTCTACTCCGCGTCTGCGGATCTCCGAGCCTTGAACGGCGAAATCGACAAGCCTGGGCTTGGGAACTGTCGGGTGCAGGTCCTGCCTGTGTGCTGGCGCCACCACCTCGACTTTCCCAAGCGCAAGCCGAAACGGGGCGAACATGACCTCGGAGACATGTTTAATGATGAAGACGAGTGTAAGGCCCTCTGGTCTCCCCTTTTACAATCTTTTCTCTCATGTCCCTGTCTCTCGTCGTTTCTCACTCATGTCCCTGTTTCTCGCTCACTCTCAGTCGCTAACCGAACCCAAAGATCCGTCTCTCGAAGACATCACCGTCGAGGGCATGGCGTTTGCCAGGTCTCTCATTGCCGACCTCGCTCTCGATGTCCTCCTCTACCAGAGCGCTTACCGCGAGCAGATTACCGACATCGTAGTCAGAGAGTCCAACCGGATTTACAATGTCTTCAAGCAGCGCAACCCCGAGTTCAAGGGCAAGGTGCACATTGTTGGGCACTCGCTGGGCAGCTTGGTGCTGTACGACGTCCTGTGTCAGCAGAAGGACAAAATCAAAATCTCGGACTCGCCCAGGAACCCTCTCCGGTTTTGGCCCACATCCCAGGACCAGCACGAAGCGAAGGAACCGAAGCAACTCGCATTCGACTTTGAAGTTAAGGACTTCTACTGCCTCGGCTCTCCCCTCGGGCTCTTCCAGATGCTCAAGGGGCGCACCATCTCGGCCCGCAGCATCCCCAGCACCCTCCCGTCCGATAAGCCGCTCACCGCGGATTCCAACGACGACCCATTCGCGGAAGCCCAGCCCTACTCCCCGCAACGCTTCTCCCCCATGACTGGCGTCCCCCTCAGCGCCTCCTCCCCCAAAGTCGGCCAGCTCTTCAACATCTTCCACCCCTCCGACCCCATCGCCTACCGCCTCGAGCCCCTTATCTCCCCCATTATGAACACCCTCAAACCCCAGGCGCTCCCCTACACCAAAAAGGGCATCTTCGGCTCCGTCGCCCCTCAAGGACTGACCGGCATCGGCGCCAAAGTCGGCCAGAGCGTCTCGGGCCTGTGGAGCAGCCTCAGCGCGGGCATCGCGAGCAACCTGCTTAACCGCAGCCTCGGTCTCAGCAACGAAGACGTGGCCAAGATCACCGCCTCCCAGCAGCAGCAGCAACAGCAACAGCAACAACACACCCTCAGCCCGGGCGCTGGCACCAATATCTCCGCTGGCGTCATCTCCACCTCCAACACCGCTACCCTGTCCGACGCACAACGCAGCGAGAAAACCGCCGAGCGCATGCGCCAACTCGCGGCCGGGGCGGGCGGCCACGAGGCGACGCTGATCGACGACGAGCTGGAGACGCTGTTTAGTCGGTTCCAGAAGAACCGGGTTGACATGGTGGTGCGGGGCGGCGGGGAGAAGGGGAAGGACAAGGGGTCGGCGGCACGCTCACGGAGCGCTGACAGCTCCCTGAGCAGAGAGCGCTGGGCGGAGGAAGAGAAGAGGGCGCAAAAAGTGAGACGGGAGGAGATGAAGATGAGGGCGCTGAATCGGAATGGGAGGGTGGATTATTGCCTTCAGGAGTACGTTCTTATCTTTCAAGGGATTGGTGGTGACTGGGGTGCAGGGCTAACTAACTGGTGGCAGGAGCGCGCTGGATTTTAATCCGATCAATACCATCGCCTCGCACATGAGTTATTGGGCGGACGAGGATGTCAGTCATTTTATGCTATCGCAGATGCTGTCGAGCAAGACGCGGACGCCGAAGAGTTGAGGGACAGGTTGGGACATGGAGCATCTTAGATGGGAGGTTGTTTACATTCACATCGGCGTTTTCGGGTATGCATCCCTCAGGGGCGGGTCATCATTGGGTTCGTAGAGACAGACTGGTCAGGCGTCAAGACCACCTCAACATGGGCGTGGCTCATTTTTGTTCTTTTTTGCATTAGACTACGAGGCAGCTCAACCACCCCATACCCCATCCACCTCTCCCCTACGTAAACAACCCCCCCTCAACAAGCCTTGTCCACGGCGCCCCCAGCTCCAAACAAACATCCTCCGCGCTCCTTCCCCTCTCATCCCTAACAAACCTCACATCCTCCCCACCCCCCGCCAAAATCCCCTCCCCCCGCCTCGGCAACCCCAACCCCCTCGCAACCTCTACCACCGCCCCTGGAAAGTCCTCCCCTTTCGCCGCGCTTCCCAACCACAGAAGCAACCACACGGCCTCCTCCTGCCCCGCCTCCAGCGCGACATGCAGCGCACTCCGTAATCCGTTGAGCGGGTCCCGCCAGGCGAGCAGTTGCGCCGGCGTCAGGGGGGTCACGTCGTCATCGTCGGAGTCAGAGTCGGGAGAGGACAGGTCGGTGAGGAGCTCTACCATGCCCTGGACCTCGCCCTCGGCGGCGAGGGTGTGGAAGGCGCGGGCCGGGCGCGCGGAGGGGTTGGCGGAGAGGAAGGACTCTTCGAGGAGGGTGGGGTAGATGTCCAGTGACGGCTGGACGCCGCCTTCGTTGGTGTAGTGCGTTAGAATTGAGGGGGTAGGTTGGGCTGCTGTTGAGGAGGAGGAGGAAGAAGAGGGGCCGCCAGAGGGGAGGTAGCTGGCGCAGTTGGGGCAGGTGAGGGTGGCGGTGATGGAGGCGGACTTGTCGAGCAGGCATTGCCAGTGGAAGTGGCAGCCGCAGGGAAGGGCGAGGTCATCGGGGATGGTGGCGGGGGCCGAGGAGGAAGGGTTGGGGTCGTCGTCGTCTGGGGAGAGGGTGAAGACGAGGAAGTCGGCGCAGGATTCGCACCTGGCGGTGGCCATTTTTGGGGTTGTGATACTGAGAATGGGAATGGTTGGTCTGTTGAGTGTGTCAGTCGCGGGTTAGGTTGGCAAAGGGTGCATTGGCTCAGTCTGCTGACCTCGGTGATTCGAGGGTCGAGTTCTTCTCAAGACGGCGGTAACGATGTTACCTAAAATGTGACGTCCTATCGCACAGCAGGCACCGGGTTTTTGGCCCAGTGGTGAAGTTATCCCAGAGATGCCAAGAGAAGAAAAGGGAATAAAATTCAGCGTCTAGCTGTTAGGGAGGCACTTGAAGTCAGCCTAGCGCAGGGCTAGCCGGCGCAGAGACAACCGCCAAGGGCGGGTCTCCCCCTAACACAACACCGGATGGATGCTGCCTGACGGTTGATTGGGCGGTTACGCAATCCGGGCAGTGGCTTGGATCTGACCCTGGTCGAATTACATCAGTCCCCTGCTTGGCGCAAGGAGCAAGCAGCCCCTCGACCCCGCCAACCCAACTCGGACGAGGCAGCACAACCAACCCGCGAGATTACAAGTCCCCGTCTCCCTGTGTCCCTCTTCGTCTCTGGCCAACTCGGCTCGCCTGTGTTTCTCGACCCTGACTCTCGGGTGTCTTCTCTTTTCCGCCTTATCCGCGGCCGACATATCCATTCTCCCCTGCCCATCACACGATTCAACAGAGAGCAACGTCAGACCACGCGCGCCCCGAGCTAGCTCTCGACCTCGCGCAGCCATGAACGTCCTCAAGCTCCAGAGGTAGGGCCTCCTTATGCGCGCATCGCCAGCAGGTCACTGTTTGCAAAATCGAGGTTCCCGAAATTCAAGCTAACCCGCTTCCGCCCAGGAAATTTCCTCAGTTCCAGCAAAACGACATCTTCTCCCTCGCCGACGCCTTCCGCAAGCTCGATGTCGAGGACAGGGGCTACATCGACGAGGCCACCGCCATCAAGGCCACCCAGACCAGCGAGCGCCAGCCCTACGACGTGGTGCGCCAGGCCCTGAAGGATGTCGAGCTCGACTCCTCGAGACGCGTTGAGCTGGAAGACTATGTCGGCGTGCGTGCCCCGTCCACCCAATGCCTCACCCTCGGTGATGCTTACCCGAGCATCCCGAGTCGCCCCAAACCGATGACTCGCTTTCCTTTGTGATCACACGCGGTGCTAATGCCACCCCCAGCTCATTGCCAAGCTCCGCGACTCTTCAGCAGGCCCCCAGCGCGGCGGTGCCGCTTCTGCCGTGCCCGCCTCGTCACCAGCCGCCGTCATCTCCCAGCGGACAGGCGGCGGTGGTGGCGGCCACGGCCACGCGTCCAAGGGCAGCATCGGCGGCAGCGGCAAGATCTTTGTGCAGGGTTCGAACGCTAACATCACGCACACCATCAACGAGGATGAGCGCACCGAGTTCACCCGCCACATCAACGCCGTGCTCGCCGGCGACCGCGACATCGGCAATCGCCTGCCGTTCCCGACCGACACGTTCGAGATGTTCGACGAGTGCAAAGACGGCCTTGTGCTTGCCAAGCTCATCAACGACAGCGTGCCTGACACCATCGACGAGCGTGTGCTGAACGTGCCCGGCAAGAAGACCAAGACGCTCAATGCGTTCCAGATGACCGAGAACAACAACATCGTCATCGAGTCGGCCAAGGGCATCGGCTGCTCCGTCGTCAACATTGGCAGCGGAGACATCATCGAGGTCCGCGAGCATCTCATCCTCGGCCTCATCTGGCAGGTCATCCGCCGCGGCCTGCTCGGCAAGATCGACATCAAGCTGCACCCCGAGCTGTACCGGCTGCTCGAGGAGGACGAGACGCTGGAGCAGTTCCTCCGCCTGCCGCCCGAGCAGATCCTGATCCGCTGGTTCAACTACCACCTCAAGGCGGCCAACTGGCCGCGCCGGGTGCAGAACTTCTCGACCGACGTCAAGGACGCCGAGAACTACACTGTCCTGCTCGCCCAGATCGGCTCCGAGTACGGCTGCACGCGGGCGCCGCTGCAGACGCGTGACCTCCACCAGCGCGCCGAGGAGGTGCTCCAGAATGCCGACAGGCTCGGGTGCCGCAAGTTCCTGACGCCGTCGTCGCTCGTGGCCGGCAACCCTAAGCTGAACCTTGCGTTCGTGGCCAACTTGTTCAACACGCACCCGGCGCTGGACCCGATCACAGAGGAGGACAAGATCGAGGTGGAGGACTTCGATGCCGAGGGCGAGCGCGAGGCGCGCGTGTTCACCCTGTGGCTCAACAGCCTGGACGTGCAGCCGGCGGTGCAGTCCTTCTTCGATGACCTGTGCGACGGCACGATCCTGCTGCAGGCGTACGACAAGGTGATCAAGGGGTCTGTCAACTGGCGGTGCGTCAATAAGCGGCCGGCGCACGGCGGCGAGATGTCGCGGTTCAAGGCGGTCGAGAACACAAACTACACGATCGAGCTCGGCAAGCAGAACGGCTTCTCGCTGGTCGGGATCCAGGGCGCCGACATCACGGACGGGCAGCGCAAGCTGACGCTCGGGCTGGTCTGGCAGCTCATGCGCAAGGACATCACCCTCACGCTCAAGGGGCTGGCGCAGCGGCTCGGCAAGCGCGAGATCACCGACGCCGAGATGGTGCGCTGGGCCAACGAAATGAGCCGCAAGGGCGGGCGCGGCTCGAGCATCCGCTCGTTCAAGGACCCAGCCATCGGCACGGGCGTGTTCCTGCTGGACGTGCTCAACGGCATGAAGAGCAGCTACGTCGATTACGACCTGGTCACGGCCGGCCACACGGACGAGGACGCGTACCTCAATGCGAAGTTGAGCATCAGCATCGCGAGAAAGATGGGCGCGACTATCTGGCTCGTGCCCGAGGATATCTGCCAGGTCCGCGCGCGCCTGGTCACGACGTTTATTGGTGAGCCCCCGTGATTAATCCAACAGACGGGGATGGCGGAGATACTGACTGTGCCGAACTACAGGATCGTTGATGGCGACGCACGAAAAGATGCAGTAGACGGGGCAGCGGGACGGTGTAAGAAGTGTCGAACGAACGGGTGGGCGGACTGGCAGGCTGGCAGGCTGGTCTAGGAAAAGTCGAATGAGCAAACGGATTCATGGTTTTTTCTACCCTTCTGTGTCTGGGTTGTTTGGAGCAGCTTGATTTTTCCTTGCTTGCGCAGTGGCAGTTACATACAGTTGCAGTTACAGTTGCTCGTACGCCGTAGCTTGGGGTGATGAGGTCGGGGATGCAGTCTGAATTTTAGCTGTGGGCGTGATTTTGATTGATGCGTGGTGAGCTGGTTGCATCATTCGGTACCTCAACTCCAAGATGCTCTCTATCGTACCCTCCGGCTGCGGTCGTCTTCCTGGTCAGGCCATGGCATCTGGCATCCAGGATGGTCAAGGATGGCTGGTCTCATCAGCCCTATGAATCCAGATTTCAGTGTCAACGAGCAGCATCCTTGCACTGACTCGGAAGTGTCAAACTCGGGACCCGAGGGATCGGGGTCGCCGAGCAGCCCATTCGTATCTCCAGATGGAGGATTCCGCAATGCGCAGTTCCTTGACAACCCCGCCATCCCTGCCCTGTGCACCATCACCGCCACATCCCAAAAACAGCCCAAAAAGGGTCGACGTTTTCCACTTGTGAAGCACCATCAGGGTTCACAGCGGGTCCCTAACCCCTGCACAGGGCGGTGGCCAGCGGCAGTTGGCATGATCCCTGGCGACCCCGCCACCCCTCGCCTGTTGCGCGCCGCACTGCCCAGTCAACAAGTTCGGGCCACCTTCTTTTATCCCAGCGACGACGACGGCGACAACAAACAAACTCGACTTTTTCCAGCCATTCCTGCTCTGCAGCAAGAAAGGACGACGACAGACACCATGGCCGCCTCCGACTCAGCCGCGCGCTTCGCGCTCATCCAGGAGAACCTCGCCGAGGTCCTGAACGACGAGATCATCAAGAAGATCCTCGACGAGGGGAAACACCCCAAGATCTACTGGGGTAGGTTGATTTGCGGGAAATGCCTGCGCCGGGAAGGGAGTCTGTGATGGTGTGCTGACAGTTGCTTCTTCTTCGTCTTCCAGGCACCGCGACAACAGGCCGCCCCCACTGCGGCTACTTCGTGCCCGCCATCAAGATCGCCCAGTTCCTCGCCGCGGGGTGCGACGTGACGGTCCTCCTCGCCGACATCCACGGCTTCCTCGACAACCTCAAGGCCCCGCTCGAGTTGGTCATGTACCGCGCCGAGTTCTACCGCTACATCATCACCGAGATGCTCAAAGCCGTTGGCGTGTCGACCGAGAAGCTGCGCGTGGTTCTCGGCAGCTCGTACCAAAAGAGCCCCGAGTACGTCATGGACGTGTACAAGATGGCCTCGCTCATCTCGGAGCACGACGCCAAGAAGGCCGGCGCCGAGGTGGTCAAGCAGACGGACAACGCGCCCATGAGCGGCCTGCTGTACCCCATCCTGCAGGTGCTCGACGAGCAGTACCTCGACTGTGACGCGCAGTTTGGTGGCATGGACCAGCGGAAGCTGTTCACTGCCGCCAAGGAGTGGCTGCCCAAGCTGGGCTACCGCGAGCGCGCCCACCTGCTCAATCCCATGGTCCCCGGCCTCCACGGCGGCAAGATGAGCTCGAGCGACCCCGATAGCAAGATCGACCTGCTCGACTCGGCGGAGACGGTCGCGAAGAAGATCAAGAAGGCACACGCCGCGCCCCAAGTGGTGGAGGAGAACGGCCTGCTGGCGTTTATCGAGTATGTCCTGTTCCCGGCCGCGCGGCTACGGGGGAACGGCGAGTTCCTCGTCGAGCGCGAGCGGGATGGGCTGCCGACGCTGGTGTACACCGATATTGAGAAGATTCGGGAGGACTACAAGAACGACGTGGTGAGTTGCGCTTCCTTGCTCGCGGTTGACTCTTATGGCATTGCGAGTACTAACCGTCCGAACAGTTGACACCCCAGCTCATCAAGCCCGCCATCTCGCGGGAGCTCAGCGCGCTCCTGGCCCCCATCCAAGCAGCGTTCCAGGTCTCCAAGGAGTGGCAAGAGATTGCGGAAAAGGCCTACCCGCCACCGCCCAAGAAGGAGAAGAAGGTCAAGAACAAGGGTACGCGCTACCCCGGCGGTGCGCCCAAGGACGCCGAGGCCAAGGACAAGGAGCTACCAATCCGCCCGAACGGGGAGACTCCCAACTGAGGGCGCGACGGGAGGTTATGTGATACCCACCAGCAGAGGCTCAACTTGGGGGACGGGGACGTCATGGGTGGGGTCGCTGCGTGACGATGTCTTAAGCCGAGATTTTTTGACTGTTTCCATCCCATGCGGTCGCCACGGGGAATTGTCAGCTTTTTTTTCCGACTCGATTTGGTCCACTGATTACAGAGGCATGGGACATCTCAGGTCAGCATTGCGGAGCACGGCGCGGAGGAAAAGGTTGTGCATTTGTTGCGGGAATACTAGCGCGCGGGGTTCGGCACCACTGGCTCAGTTCGGGATACAAAAGTTATGGGGACATGTTCGTCTCATGTTCGATGCTACCGAGGTGGCCGAAGTGTGGGTTGGTTGGTTCTTATCAGACAAACAGGCGCAGATCGCGACGGCGGCTGGGTCCGGGTTCGCGTGGTGTTCGCCTGATGACATCAGGGGTGATCAAGCCGCCGTGCCCGCAGCCCTAACTGACTCTCTTGAACCCGAACAATCCTAACCGAGTTGATTATAATTCTCTTTTTCATCTTGTAGTTTCCGACGTGATGAGATCTCGTTGCCACAAGGCCCGGTGTTCGGTGTTTATCGAAAGTTCCGAGGCTGCTTGGGGATCTCGCGGATGAGTGGTGCTGATGGCGCCACTGGTTCCGTCGAATCCGGGTGAGCCGAAGTCGAGATGCGGCTGGCTGGCTTGTTCGAGGTGTGACCTCAAAGAAAGGTGATATAAGTTCAGCCGCGGCTCCCGCCCTGCCAATGTGCGGGGCGTGGAATGCTCATTGCATCTTAACCGTCTGTACCTTGAATAGCTCGGGGATTCGTCCACCATCAACCTTCATCCCAATTAACACACCTCAGTGAACTCTTGGCGTCTCCTCCCAAGTCGGTTGCCGCACTTAGACTCTTGTCATCTCATCGTCCAGTCATCCCACATGGGCCACGAACAACAACACCCCGTCATCACTCAGGCCTCTGGTCCTGATTCCAAGGGCGAGTTTACCCACGCCCTCACTGCCGAGCCAGACCAGCTGGATCCGCCTGCATCGGCGTTTCTGTTCAAGAAACTCAGGGAGCCGGTGGCACTACATGATGGCCGGGAACATCACAAAGCGTTCCGGCTCCGCAGCATCAGCGCGGCCTGCCAGACTCACAATATGGCGGGCCGCTTGCAGAATGGGATCGCAGTGAGAAGGCGGAAGGGGGGGGGTTCTCACCACCCTCCGGAGATGGCCTCATCGGACTTGGACCAGAAGTCGTTGCCCCCTTCCACCACCGAAACCCAACACTTGATCACACCCCCGCTCTCACCATCCACCCCTCCCCACCACCAACCCGCCGTCGCGACCATCCCACCCACCACCGCCCTCTCAACACCCCCCATCACCCCGACCAAACCAACAACCACCGCCCATTCAACACCCCCCATCACTCCGACCACCCCCAGCACCACAACCACCCCCTCCCCAGCCACCACTCCCCTCCCTTACCCCCGCCGCCCCCGCCGCCGCGGCAAATTCACCGACCTCGCATTCACCCACTCCTTCACGGCCTTTGACCGCCACCACCCCGCGGCAAATTCCCCCTTCCACGGGTTCTTCACCCTCTTCTGGATGGGGGTGTTCCTCTTTGCGGTGAAGATTGCCGCGGATAACTGGCGGGTGCATGGGAACCCCTTGGGGACGAACGAGATACTCAGGGGGATGATGGGGAGGGAGTTGGGCTGGCTGGTGCTGGCGGATGGGGTGATGTGTGCGGCCGCGGGGGTGGGGTGGGTTGTGCAGAGGTGGGTGGTGAGGGGGGAGGGGGATCGGTGGGGGGGTTGGGGTTGGGTTTTGCAGAATGTGAGTTTCTCTTCTGGTTGTGTTGCTTTGAGACGTGGATGGCGAGGAGGGGTGATGGGAAAGGGGGTTGAAAGTGGTGCTGACACGGGGCAGGTCTGGCAGACAGTCTTCATCGCCGCCGTGGTCGGCCTCACCATGTGGCGAGACTGGCCGTGGACGCACACCGTCTTCTTCGTCCTGCACGGACTGGTCATGCTCATGAAGCAGCACTCGTACGCCTTCTACAATGGCCACCTGTCGTCTGTCTACAAGCAGCGGAACCGCCTGCTGGAGAAGATCAAGGAGCTCGACAAGATCGCGTCCGTGCCAGCGGTGCCAGGGGTTGCCACGCCCACGGCCAGCGAGGAGCAGTTCCAGTCCGAGGACGGGGAGGCGCCCGACATCGCCGAGATCGTCGCCGCCATCGACGCGGGCGGGCCGCTCGACGAGACGCAGGCGGCAGAGTACTCGTGCGGGCTCAAGTGGGAGGTGGATGCCCTCTCGGACGAGCTCCGCGGCAAGTCGACGGCCCCCGGGCGCGAGTACCCGCACAACCTGACGTTCCGCAACCACTGCGAGTACATGGTGCTGCCGACGGTGGTGTACGAGCTCGAATACCCGCGGTCGGAGCAGATCGACTGGTGGTACGCGGCAGAGAAGGCGGCGGCGTGCTTCGGCGTCATCTTCGTCATGATCATGATCTCGCAGGCCTTCATCTACCCGGTGGTCATGGACTCGGTGCGCATGAAGGAGGAGGGGGTCCCGCTGCCGGGCCGGTTCCGGCAGTTCCCCTGGATGATGCTCGACCTCATCTTCCCCTTCATGATGGAGTACCTGCTGACGTGGTACCTCATCTGGGAGACGATCCTCAACTTTGTGGCGGAGCTGACGCGGTTCGCCGACCGGGGGTTCTATGATGCGTGGTGGAACTGCGTGTCTTGGGACCAGTTCGCGCGCGACTGGAACCGCCCCGTGCATAACTTCTTGCTGAGGCATGTGTATCACAGCTCCATCTCGGCCATGAAGGTCGACAAGCACACGGCCACGCTCATCACCTTCTTCCTGTCGGCGTGTGTGCACGAGCTGGTCATGTGGCGCATCTTTAAAAAGCTGCGGGGTTATCTGCTGGTGCTGCAGATGTGCCAGCTGCCGGTGAGCTCCCAGTTTCCTTCCTTGGTGTTTGTGTCTCTGCGCAAGAGATGCCCTGCTAACCGCCGTGGTGGCAGCTGGTGAGGCTGAGCAGGACCAAGTGGCTGCGCAACCGGGAGCAGCTCGGCAACATCATCTTTTGGCTGGGCATCTTCACGGGCCCGAGTATCCTGTGCAGCCTGTACCTGATCCTGTGAGAGGGAGGGGGGTGACTGTGTGTGTGGTGGTGACGGCGAATGCCCCAGCTACGGGTGTGTAGCTGGGAAGCATCTGTGAGCGGGAATCTCTCAGATTGGAAATAGTGTGGTAAAAACAACAAAAATCATCTTGTTTCCCAAAATCCATCCCGGGAACGAGCAGCTGCCGTTGATGTGGTTGGTTGTTGCCTTGTTGTATCTGCTCCGAGTCGAATTCGAGACTCGGACTTGGACTTGGACTTGGCTGTTTGTTGTGGGGGGCCAACCAGAGAGCGCCTGGAGAGCTCTGTCGGCTGCTGGGCCAAGGCTGACACGCGCTCAGGCGCCAACTCGTGGAAACCCACCCCTGCGCGATAAGTGGATCCCCCAGCCTAGCCTGTTTCCGGAGCCTCTCTTTCCACTCTCCCCCGAACATTCCATCTCGCACCTCGTCGTCCTCCGTGGGAATCGATCAATCTATCATCCCCATCATCCAGCGCTGGCCCTCCTTGGTTGTCTCTACCGACCAAGCATCGCCATTGTTCTCCCCAGCTGCAAAAACAACACGCGTTGTTTTGCCCGGCCTCTTCCCAGCCCACCTGCAGCTTCGCACTCACTAGGATTTTTTTCTCAGGCTGCCCTGCCACCACACTCCCACGCCGCTCTCCTACCTATCCCCGATCATCGACACCCACCCCATCCGCCATCATGTCGCGCAACGGGACCACTCTCTACGTGACCGGCTTCAGCCACGGGACTCGCGCGCGCGACCTCGCGTACGAATTCGAGCGGTACGTTTCTCACGACGGCGATGGCTCAATCGAACGACCTTCGAGCTTCGATCCTCGATCGCCCTCCTCCTCCTGCCGTCCTCGTCCTCCCTTCCTCCGTCTCCCCTCCCTCCTCGTCGTCGCGCCCCGCTCCTCCGCCCCTCCGCCCCTCCGCCTCCCTCCTCTCTATCTATCCTCGCCGCCGTCGCCCCCTCCCTCCCGCGCCGCGTGACATCGCTCGAGGCTCCGGCTCTCGTGCCACCCGCCCTCGCTCGCCCTCCCCCGCCCCGCCCTTCCCTTTTCCGATTCGAGCGGCCGGCGGAGTCAAGATTCTCTTCTTGCATCGGGCGAGTCGCCTGCCGACAGTGGCAAAAGTTTTGGTGCTTGACCGCGCGCGGCTGGCCAGATTTTAGATGTCCTCCTTGATACGATTCCCCGCTGGTTGCGAGATGCTGACGAGGCTGAACTATCTAGCTATGGCCGGCTGGTGCGCTGCGACATTCCCGCTCCACGGTCTGCTAGCAGCAGGCTGTAAGCTCGCCCGCACCCCTCCTCCTTGTCCCGCTGTTGGGGCGGACATCTGACCAGCTTGTCCAGGTTTGCGTTTGTCGAGTACGAGGACCGCCGCGATGCGGATGACGCGTACCATGATATGCATAACAAGCGTATGGGTCGCGACGACATCCTGAAAATCGAGGCGAGTTTTGCTGCTGCTGCGCCAACCAAACCGGGCTCATGCTGACGCCGTCCTTGGCAGTGGGCTCGTACGCCTCCCTCGGCCTCGTGGCGGTTCGACCGCACCGACCGCGAGCGTGGCCCGCGCCGCTCCTCTCCCCGTCGTCGGTCGCCCAGCCCGCGCCGCCGCGAATACTCTCCCAGGAAGGATGACCGCCGTGACCGCGACCGTGACTATGACCGTGACCGCCGCGACACCCGCGATCGCTCCCGCAGCCCGGATCGGTAAGAGCTGGTCGAGCTTCATGCGTCGGCGTGGTGGGGATGCAAGCCCAACAATGCTGACAAGTCGGGCCCGCAGCGATCGTGACCGCGACACCAAGGACGACCGTGAACGCGACCGCGACGACCGCGACCGTCGCGAGAACGGCGCCAACGGAGAAGACCGGAAGCGTATGTTTTCTTTAGCTCTCCGCATCAAGACAGAGGACAAGCAGACCTGACAAGAACATGGCACAGCCATCGACAGCCCCGAACGGCCGGCCCACGACGACCTCGACGTCGCCGAATGAAGGCACTCTACTCGGGGGAGCCCCGGTTAATCGCGATTCCTTCTCTTGGGTTCTGGCTGCTGTAAGACTGTTACTGTACTTGGCGTTCTTTTCCCTCCCCTGGTGGACTACTGATGTTGGGCGCCCCGGGGCGTTCAACCTGCTCAAGCCCGCCGTCGTCGTCTCCGGACTCGAGTCGAACCCCCCGGAGAAGGCCTCGCCGGCCCGGCCCCCCTTCCAATACGACCACGATAGCAGGAGGAAGTGGTGGAGGGTGTTGGCCAGGGCGAAGTCTGGAGGCAGCGGAGACGTAGATTTACGCAAGCGCTTGTGCTCTTTTCCTAACGTTTCGAAGGAGTCGGGAAACTAAAATAGACAAGCTGTTACTAGGTAGCAATTCGTTTCTCAATGATAGCTCTGGTGCTGGTTTGGTGTGTGCGTGGCGCTGTTTTGTCCTCTTTCCGCACCCCTCATCTCAGCCGAGAAAACACAGGCTTGGACCCGAGGTACCGAGTAAGGCAGACAGCGAAGGATCATGCAGGGAGACTGCTGCAATGATATCATGATCTTTCGGACGAAGCGGATGCCGACTTCGGGATTTCAAGGAATGCCAGGTTACCTATCTCTGTCTGATAAGCAAGAGCAGACCCTTGGGCAGCCCAAACCCGGCCCAGAGAGGAGGGGCGAGATGGCTCAGGATTGCCTATCAGGCAATCTGGATCATGCAGGAAGGAAACGATCGGCTATCGGCGGCAATGCAAGTCATGTCGGGCGAGTGGTTTTTGGATGATGCGCGGCATGTTGTGTGCCAGACGGGATGGCAGGAAGATGAGTTGATGCCCAACAAGTGAGAGGAGGGGTGAAGGAGAAATGGGTCATGGTGTACAGTTACTACGGATGATTCCGCCCCCGTGACCTCGAATGTCAACAAGAGACGAGACAGGCAGTCAGACTCACAGGGCACAGGGTTTCAGCGGCTAACTTTAGGCCATCTCCGGCCGGGCCATGGCGCCGATCCCAACACAGTGTAACTATTCCGTACCAAGCAAAGCATGCAAAGGTCATGCAGGGCCAGCAGCTAACGTTAGTTCGCTCGAGGGAGACACGGGGCCAGCGAAACCTGGCCAGTCAGTGGTGAGCGTTGGATGCCGGTTGCCTCTCTGCAAGGGGCATTTCGGGAGCTGTCTCTGTGCAGCCAATGCTGTTTGGCGGAAAGCAAGGCATTGCGCGAGACATTCCATCTGGGCCGTTGTCAGTGGCTCAGAGAGAGTCAGAGGAAGGGCTGTTTCGCTGAGCCGCACTCGGTCAGCGCAGCGGGCAGAAAAGACAGGGCACTCAATCACAGGGCATTCGCCCCTAGGACAGGGGCAATGTTAGGGGCGAGCAGCGGCTGTGCCTTGGCTGAATTTTCCGCTCGTCATCCGGGCCCGGTGCCGGGTTCAGCCAATCTCCTCTCGCTGGCCACACGGTCCTCTTCCCTCTCAAAAGCTTCCGTCCCAACCCTTCGTCCCCGAGAGAGAGCAAATCTCAGACCCGAAATTGCCGTTTGCCAGCCGCCGTCCACGCGTACCCTTCCTTACCTGCTGCTTGCTCGCCGCCTAATCCTCGCCGGCGACGCCCACGATCCTCGACGGAAACACACACGCGCGCGCATCCCACAGCCCTGCCCTCGAACGACGACGGCGACTCGCACTCAGCGGCACCTATGCGACTCGAGGACCTACACGCGGCTCGCAACCGTAACTCGAGAAAGCTCCACAGATCGGCGTGACCACGGCCCGCCGCCAAACAAGACGACGACTACCCTGTTTTTGCCAGCTACCCGACGAAAGCTGTGGGGGACGAGAACGACGACGAGGACGCGCGAGGCTCCCTCCCTGCCCTGCCCCTCCCTTCCAGGGGTACCGCATGAGCCCTCGAATCCGAACGGCCTTGACTTGGGACGGCGCGCTCCAGACGTGACGACCACGAGGCTTGCGACACCCAACACCATCCGCCTGAGCTGAGCTGCTCCTCAAACCCCTCATCATGTCGGCAGTACGTGACTCCCTCCCCCACCACACCACACCCCCTTGGCTCAACTCCCCCGCGGTTGTGCCCCGCCACCCGCCTTCCCCCCCTTTGCGCACCCGATACCCGAGGTCCCGTCCCCAACTAACACACCGCTCCCCCCTCCCCCCATCCAGGCGCAATCGACCTTGCCCAAAGACGGGCCCCCACCGTCCTCTCCTCCCTCGCTCTCCCCCTCCAGCGCGCCCCTCCCACCCCCATCCGAGCGCCTCACCTTCTCCACCCAGTTCCTGAACGGCATCTCCGAGCCGGTAGTAGCCGCCTTCTGCGCGGGCGGCGTGGCCGGCGCCGTCTCGCGCACGGTGGTCTCGCCGCTCGAGCGCCTCAAGATCCTGTTCCAAATCCAGAGCGCGGGGCGGGATGCCTATAAGTTGAGCGTGGGCAAGGCGCTGGGGAAGATGTGGCGGGAGGAGGGGTGGAGGGGGTTCATGCGGGGGAATGGCACGAATTGTATCCGCATTGTGCCGTACTCGGCGGTGCAGTTTGGGAGTTATAATTTTTATAAGAGGGTAGGTTCGCGTGGTGGTGGTTCTGGTGGGGATACAGGGATGGATGGGATGGTTGGCTGACGAAAGCAGCAATTCTTCGAGCGGCACACGGGGGACAGCCTCACGCCGCTGTCGCGGCTGACATGCGGCGGCATCGCCGGCATCACGTCCGTCACCTTCACCTACCCGCTCGACATTGTGCGCACGCGCCTGTCGATCCAGTCGGCGTCGTTTGCCGAGCTCGGCGCGAAGCCCAAGCAGCTCCCCGGCATGTGGCAGACCATGGCGTCCATGTACCGGTCCGAGGGCGGGTTCAGGGCGCTGTACCGCGGGATTGTGCCCACCGTGGCCGGGGTGGCGCCTTATGTATGTGTTTCTCCGGGGGTGGAAGGGGGGAGAGGGGTGGAAAGGGGGTGGTGGCTAACGCGTGGCTTCTTTGCAGGTCGGATTGAACTTCATGGTGTATGAGTATGTCAGGCAATACCTGACATTAGAAGGCGAGCAGAACCCCGGTGCGGGGCGCAAACTCATCGCCGGCGCCGTCTCGGGCGCCGTCGCGCAAACCTGCACATACCCCTTGTAAGCCTCCCCCCTTCCCCCTCCCCCACCAACCGGGGGATTCAACTAACCCGCCTTGCGCACAGCGACGTCCTCCGCCGCCGCTTCCAAATCAACACCATGTCGGGCATGGGCTACCAGTACAAGTCGCTCGCGGACGCGGTACGCGTCATCGTTACGCAGGAGGGCCTCCGCGGCTTATACAAGGGCATCGTGCCCAACCTACTCAAGGTGGCGCCGAGCATGGCGTCGAGCTGGCTGAGTTTTGAGCTGTGCCGTGATTTCCTTGTGGGGCTGAAGCCGGTTGGGGATGAGCCGCTTTTGCAATGACGTTGGCCTTTGCTGAGGTGAGCATTCATTCTGGTGTGGCTGGTGGTGGTAATTGCTAATTGTTGGTGTAGATGATGTCGCCAGACAGTCGATCGAGCAAGGCCACATTTTCCCGTTTCCTCTAGATACGCCACTAATAACCCTAGTTGTACATACAAAGCCGGTGTGTGTGAAGAAAAGGCGTACCGTACCAGCTCCCGTCGCTGCCCAACTCCCGGCGCACTGCCCCACCAACCACCACCACTACGGGCAGCCTATCGACAACCGAAAAAAGGTTGTTTTACCACGCACTTGCCCCGCGAACACCCTCACCTTCGCCCCTCTTACATGAAAGGCGGCAGCGAGAAGGGATACCCGGGGTTCTTGCCGCGGAAGATGCTCAGGAGCAGGCTGTAGACGACGAAGAGGACGCCGCCCCAGGCGAGGAGGGCGATGCCCTGGGTGCGGGGCTCGGTCATGCGGGGGACCTTGATGGCGAGGGAGATGCTGGAGAGAGCGAGGATACCATCTGTTTGTTTTCGGTGTGGGTTAGATCGGAGATACATTGGACGGATGGATGGATGGGGGGTTGGGTACAAGGGGGGGTGGGAAAGGGGGTTAAAAAATAAAGGGGATCATCGTCATCAAAGACTACAGCCATAATAGACTCGTCAAGAAGACAAAGCCAGAAAGAAACTCACACATAGCAGCTACAATCTGCGTCTCAAGCCCGTACTGATTCTGGAACCCACTCGCGAAATAGCTGATCCCCCCGCGCCCGTCGCCGGCGACGTAGGGGACATTCCGGATCTGGTTGAACATGTGGCCGCTGGTGAAGAGCAGGATGGAGATGAGCGTGACGGCGGCCCAAACGGTGCGGTTCTGGATGACCGGGAGCACGTAGGGCCACGCGACGGAGGCAGCCGTGATGGAGCCCGAGACGATCACGAAGGTCGAGATCCACCGTATCCAGTTGATCGGGCGCTTGATGGGCGGGTGCGGGCCCGAGGGGTGGTGGCGGGTGAGCCAGGCATGGATTTGTTCGGCTGGTTGGGGGCTGGAAGGGGGGGCGGGGGTCAGTGAACTGGAGAATTAACCTGGGGAGGGGGGGACTGACCCGTTGGTAAAATCGTAGCGGATCGCCTCGGGCGAGGCGGCGGCATTGGGCCCGATCGTCGGCGGGAAGAGGTACAGCACCGGGGCCGTTTGCAAGCTCAGCTATCCCCAGGTCGTCAGCCATCCGTCCATTCCCTCCTATCCACCCAAACGGGCTCCTCCAGAACAAGAACATACGCTCATAAACACATCCCTCCCATCCGCAAAATCCAGCGTCCCAAACACCACCCGCGACTCCCCCTTCTTGTCCCCCTGCGTCCAGCTGCGCGCCAGCAGGTCCCACTCGGGCTGGAAGTCGCGGCACAGCTGGCAGCCGAAGCGCGCGTCCATGGCCGTCAGGAGCACCGCCACGGTGTAGTCGCGCGGGGACGCCGTCAGCTCGCGGTATGAAGCGTCGGCGAGCTTGACGGGCGACGAGGAGAGGGACTTGGCGTGGTAGGTGTCGAAGCGCTCGGCAGATTTGGGTTTCGCGGCGGTCGCGAGACCCCCGAGGAGGGAGAAGAGGAGGGTGGGGAGGAGACGCATTTTGGCGGTTTTGAGTCGGTTCTTTGATCGGGGGTAAAAGAGTGTCGTCGCGGTCGCCGGGCGGAGGGCCAATTGCTCCTTGGACGGGGGCGCCGGAGGGTTGGTTGTTGTCGTCGACTTCGTCGTTGGGAGCTTGGGGGAATTAGTTGGAGGCTTGGCAGCGGATTGGAGATGGCGCTGCTTCTGGAAGTGTGGCCTCAACGTCAGCACCAAGCAACCAACCAGCTCCAAGCACCAGCAGCAGGAGCCAGAGCTGGTTGCCGGAGCTTGGGGGACACGCTGCAGCTGGCGGCATCCCTGCAGCTTGGCACTGACTGGCGGTCCGGCAACGCTGAAACGGGGCGGCCAGGAGGGCGTGGTGGGGTGCAGCAACCGCGCCAGTCCGCTTTGGGAACAATGTTTACTCTCGCTTCTGAGCGACGCATTCCACCACCGCCCTCACCTCACCCCATCTCCAACGACAGCCATCCTCGGTATTGCGCCCTCTTTCCAGTTTTTTCTAGGTTATCCCCTAACACCCAGGCCGCCATAACTGGCCGTCGCCCGCACTCAACACTCGCTATTTCCCTCGCCGTCGACACCTTACATCCCTATGCCGCCCAAAAACGCGTCGTCGCAATGTGTAAACATGGACTCTGAAACGGTGCGCTCCCATCCGCCGCCTCTCCTCCCCACCGAACTCCGTGCGCTGACCCTCAACCGACGGCAGAGAACCGACATGTTGCACGAGCTCGACGTCAAGTACCGCCACACCGTCCACGTGTGCGATCTCCTGGGCAAGGACGAGGAGGCCCGCCGCCTGAAGCTGCGCAGCATGGTGCTCAGCGATGAGGCCTCGTCGCTCAAGGACCAGCTCGCCCAGCGGGACGCGCGCATCAAGGAGCTCGTTGACATCGTCGACGATGTGCGCGCCCAGCTGGACGGCGCTCACGACAAGGCCCGCAGGCAGGATAATCTCATGCAGTCGCAGGCGCGCGAGATTGCCAACCTCAAGGTATGCTCCAGGGTGGAGCGACACGCCTGAGATCGTGTGTCTGACAAGCTCTACAACAGGAGGAAATCTCCGCTTTCAACGCCATCTCCGAGGATTCATCCAAAGTCCTGTCCGAGAAGCTGGCCCTCTCGCGCGAGGTCGCCGTGCTCAAGCCCGAACTGGAACACCTCCGCTCGCAGCTCGCCCATCAAAAGGACGTGCTCGCCGAGAAGCTGGCCCTCGAGCGCCAGCTCAACACGCTCGAGGTCGAGCTGGCCAACGAGAAGCGGGCCGTTCAGAAGGCCGCGCAGAACCAGGACAAGGACATAGAAGCCGAGGAGGAGCTCCGGAAACAGGTGCGGGATATGGAAAAGGAGCTCGCCAAGGCGAAGCGCCTCGCAGAGAAGAATACGAAGAACCGGGAAAACAAGGCGAGCGAGGAGGAAGGCGAGATTCAGTCACTGCGCGAGGAGCTGGCAGCTGCCGAGGAGAATCTTGCTGCCGAAAAGCACAAGGCCGAGCGGCTGGCCAAGGCCCAGACCAGCACATCTGAGATGCAAGAAGAAATGGAGCAGCTCCGTGAAAGCCTCGCGGAGGCCCAAAAAGCGCTGGCTGCCGAGAAGCGCGCGGCCCAGCGCCAGGCCAAGAACCTAGCCGCCGAGGAAGAGCTCGAGCAGCTGAGCGAAGAGCTCGCCGAGGCCCGCGAGGCCCTGGCCAACGAAAAGCAGCTCCACAGCAAGCTCTGCAAAGAGAACGAGCAGGCCCAGGTCGACTTCGAGGAGCGCCAGCAGGCCGCCAGCGACAAGGCCGACCGGCTGCGCAGCAAGCTGCGCGACGCGCAGGACGAGCTCAAGAAGACGCGCGCTGAGCTGGAGCGCGCGCAAGAGCGGCCCGCGCGCATGGCCAGCGTGTTGACAACCACGGTGCCCGTCAAGGGGATCAGCACGGCGGTGGCGGCTGGCAAGGGCATCGGCGCGAAGGCGGCCGCCGCGGGCAAGAAGAAGCGCGCCGCCGACGAGATCAGCGCCGACGACAGGATCCTCATGACGCCCGGCACCACCGCCGACGACAGGCCGAAGCGCGCCCTTAAGAAGAGAGGCTTCGACCTGTCCATGGTGGGCGGCAAGTCCGAGTTCTCCATCACCCCCTTCCTCAACAAGACGGTCAACCTCGATGCCTCGCCCAAGCCCGGCGATGCCACCACCACTACTGCCACTACTATCACGAGTGCTACCCCCCCAAGCGCCGCCCCCTTCCAATTCCGCGGCGCCGACCCCACCACCGACCAACCCACTGCCTCCCCAACCACCAACACCCCCGCCACCACCACAAAGCCCAAACCCACCAAGCGCGCCCCCGGCCGCCCACGCACCAAACCCCTCGCCCCCTCCTCCCCCTCCAAAACCAACACCCTCCCCGTCCGCGCCCGCAAGCCCGCCTCAACCACTGCCCTGGAGAAGGTCACGGAAGAAGCCGAGGACGGGGACGTCGAGCAGGAGAACCGCTCCGTCTCCATCCCCGGGTCTGCCGGGAAGAGTCTCAGCGCGGTTGCCGCTGCCGCTGTCGCTTCTCTGAAGGCGGAAGTGGGGGTCCAGGCCCCGGCGAAGCAAGAACCCAAGAAGAAGCGGAGGAAGCTCGGCGGGGGGGGCAACAACCAGTCGGTGTTGTTTGGGGGGGAAGAGGATGAGGGAGAGAGGGTTAAGCCTGTTGTTCCTGCGGCTGCTGCCGCGGGTGGTGCTGTGGGGGGGAAGAGGGGTGTTGTGAAGATGGGGGGTGTTGCGGGTGCTGCTGCTAAGGGGAAGGGGGTGGGGGCCGTGAAGAATGCGTTTTTGGGGGCGGGGTTTTCGCCGTTGAAGAGGGACCGGAGGGGGGTGGCGGCTAGTTTTTTGGCGTAGGTGGATGGCATGTAGAGCTGAGATATGCGTGGGGTGAGAGATTGGTGATGGGGTAGAGAGGGTTGGGTTGGGAGCATATGCTGGCGTTTTGTGTTTGGGTGGTGTGCATTTTTGGGCTTGGGTCGGGTTGGATTTGGGTTGGGTATGGGGGTTTTGATACTTGTTTTTGGTATGATCAATGGAATGACATGTTCCCTGGCTGTGTGTCTGCTGTGGGTGCGGTACTGAGTGGAAGTTGTTGTTCTTCAGGGGATGGCAACCTTGGAGTTCAGGGTGGCATAACAACCCCGGGGTCCAGTGTGGCTCCTGAGCGGGCAGCCGGCGTCGAGTGGCATTTCAACAGCATGTTTTTCATCACCCCATATCTACCCCTTTTCTCATCCTCAAGGCGGTCTCCCAGCTTCTGTAGTATTACGGAACTGACAAGCTTACCGTACAAGATTGAACATGAGGGCCTTCATTGCCCCGGTGATCTCTGCGAGTCAACTCTCCTCGGGAGATGTATATTGTCAAGCAGCAATCCCCAAATGCCTGAGCCAAAGCCCCTATTTTATTTGCCCTCCATCCCATGATGGACCATGGGTGGATGATCCAATAATGAGATTTCTCAAGCCAACTTTCTCGAAAACTGGTGGATTGTTGGGTATAAACACAGGCAGGTTGACCGAGTTACACACAGGCAGGTTGGCCGAGTTACACATCTCCTTGGGTTTCTCCCTTTTTTATGTTGAAGAGACACTGGGGATTTCTCGGTTGCCCCAAGGAGACCAAATCTGGGAGAAAGAGGGTTTTGGAGGTTGACGGTGTCCCTCTACAAGGTCCCATCAATTCTTGAAAGACTGAGACAAAGGATGGAATGTGGACAGACCTGTGGATGGTTGCGTGGTTTGTTCAGCACATATCTACCATGTCTCCTCTCTTGTTGATGCTACTAACTCGAACACCTGGGGCAGAGCAACATTGACATGGCGACATGGGCAACATTGCCATCACAGGAATGCTTTAAGGCTACGACGGGGAAAACACAACATGCTTGAACTATTCCAGTGCAGAGAGCCATGGGGGATAGGATGACATCACAGGAGTTTATTTTCCAAATATTGTGGCCAGGGAGATGTTGACGGGGGGATCTCATGGCTCCCGCCAGCGCAGTACCGATGTTGTGGGCGATGCTGCTTGTTCAATACTCCCTATCTACCAGGGAAGAGGGAGCATACTCCAGGTCTTAGTTTTTTCGTAATTTGTGCATTGGAAAGCAGAACCCGCCCAACAGCGCAACCAGCCATTTCAGGGCGCGCTCACGGTGGTGTTGCTATCACCCTCCCCTCGCTACCCACCATGGTTCACTCTCGTCTCCCTCAAGCACACCGAGTCTACCACTCATCTCTCTCCCTCTCCCTCTCCCTCATTCCATCATCCTATTTCCAAGTTCCTCCCTCCCGCAAGACCCTCCGCCACCAACCGACCAATCCTGGACTCTCCAACGGTCGATCTGTGACAGCCAACCTCAAATTCCCGAGATAGCAACACCCGACAACCAACCTCAACAAACAACACAAATCACACATACACACGCGCGCCACACAAAACGAAACACACAACTCAAATCCCTTGCATCACCAGTGTCTAAAGTTCAATTCCATATCTTGCCTCCCCCGCATGCGACAGGGCGTGACACTGCAGGACGGCCGGGGACCCAGTGACGGGGGTGTGAGGCTAATAATAGACGCGCGCAGGACTGACGCGGGCCAACTTTGCCGTTGCATGCAGGGAGTTTATAAATGGATGATGGTGATGATGATGATCAAACTTGCCTACCTCACAGCGACACTCATGCAATCTTATCGTCAACGGTGAGACGACACAGAAGTCGTGTCCAATCGTGGGTTTGGGGATGTTTGGTTGGCGGGGAGGTGAGGGTGATGATGTGCATGTGTGGGCGGCTCGCTGGGTGGATGGTGACGAGGTGGCGGTATGGATGGGGTGGGCGGCTAAGGAAGATGGATCTTGCTACTGCTGCATCGTTTCTGCATGGGGAAAGGCGAGCGCTGGCCAACTTTCCCACGCGAGTTCAAAAGTTGGTGGTTAGTTCCAAGGGGGAGGGAGGTGAAACTCGACTCCCTGCTGCGCTGTCCCGTCGGCCGGCGGTGTGTGATATCGGATCCTGGGAGCGAAGAGTAAACCGGCCGCTGTTTCTCGTCAAGAGGCAGGACAGGGAAGATATAAAAAGACCGTGTCTCTCAAGGATTCGCTCTCGGCCAATGGGTGGGATGCATCATGGCCGTTGTGCGGGAGCAGAGAAGCCAGGTCGTTGAAAGTGGGCCCATGCCATAGATAGAATATGCAGGTACCAGCACGCAGATCCGGCATGGGGAAGGGGGGGTGACAGGTACATGTACCAGTACATAGTACCTTGGGGGCCCTTTTTTTTTGCCGCGGCACTGGGGGAAGGGGCTCCAGCGGTGCAGTGCCGCCGATCTGGATCGATCTCGCCATGCCCGTGATAGGGCTATTTTGGCGCAGGCGCCCCCCCTCCCGTCCCAGTAACCGCGACGGCGGTAACGGTGTGTGATGGGGGCTCCCACCTCGACCCTGGGCAAGCGTGGGGAGAATGCATGGCGGCCCGCCCGATGGAAGGGGGGTGAGGGCAGAGGAAGGGCGGGACCCCGACGGGGTGGTGACGGGGTGCTGGGACGAATCTGAGGGCCTCATGAGTCGCCCGGGACTCTCTCGGTGCAGAGCAGGGCGCGTAGAGGAGGAGGAGGGAAGGGCAGGCGAGCCGCCCTCGGTTCGCGCAGCCGCCGGGTGGCCGAATCCGTCCAACGCGTCCCGTCAAGCCACAGTCCTCCGCCGTGCTCTGGTCGTCTCGATAACCTTAGAGCCGCAGCCGCCCCCTGCAACATTGTCAGTCCGACCGTTTATGGAGCTGGCGCCACGCCTGGGGGCAGGAAAGGGGGGGCGATGAGTGGGCGAGCCTGCCCCGTGGGATGCATGCATGCAAGAGCCATCACGATAGGGCTGGCCGGGTGGCGGCCAGTGGTGGACGAGAACGTTTCGAAACGAGGCCGTCGTGGTTCCTGAATTAGAACATGGCGCGTCGTGGGGAAAGGGGGAGGGATGGAGGAGGATGCGATGCTGGCGGTTGGGTGTTGCTAAGAAAACCCGTGGGCGAGCCGTGGGCCAATGGAAGCGCTGTGATGTTTCTTGTAAGCGCCGCAACGGCGTCAAGCGATGCAGAGCCTCGACTCCTCCACCTGCCATTGGGCGCCAAGGCCCCTGGTCGCCCACAGCCGTGCAGCTGGGCTCGGCGGCAAGACGACGCGCCCGTTTGCGTGTGGGTGTCTCTCTTGACGTCCGTCCGGGTCCGAGATGCCGTGGCATGTCGCCGTTCGAGTCGACGGTTTGTTTGGGCATCGGTCTGGGGAAAGTGGGGAGGGGACTCGGGACGGGAGCCAACCCCCCTTTCGTCTCCAGGCCCGAGGCAGACAGACCCAAGCAAGGCATGCCCGAGCGGGAGCCGCCGCCGTGATGGCATCACAAATTCCCCGGCCGGTCTCTCATCCCCCCCTCCCCCCTACCCATCTGGCCAACCGCCGAGCTCGTGGTCGAGGCTTGTTTGGTGACGTCCGCGGGCGTGTGATTGGGCGACGGGGGGAAACGAGGTCGGGGGCTGTCCCCTGGGAGCGGTTCGCGGGGTGGTCCCTGGGCGTGGGACGCTTCTAGAAGGAGAGAAGATGAAGGATTGGGGCGTCATGCTCGTCACGCACATCGGCCAGGGAGCACGTGCTGCCCGCGCCGCCTGGTGTTTCGAGCTGTTTGGTCCACGACGGAGTTGGGCGTGGCTCCAGCGCATATCCATACTCGTTTACTCTGCACACCTCTCTGGTTCAGCGCAGCAAGAGGAGCCGAATCCGCGACGGCGTGCCCAGCGACGTCGACCGAAGCGGCAATGAGCCCGGGCGGTCGCATTGAGGGCAATGGGGCTGCGCCTGCGCTTACGCCGGCTCTCCATCGACCCCAGGGTTGCTGTTTGAGAAGTAGCTGTGTGGAGCGACCGAAGCTTATGCCTCGGTGTCCGGGAGGTGCTTGTCAACAAGGGAGGGCGTCCTCCCGACGGCCTGGGTGCCGCAGCCGCTGGCAAGAGGTATGTAGACACAGCACTCGTAAGCTGGCTTCGGCTGCCGGCTGCCGTGGACCCGACACGCTGGCTTGACCTGACATCTCCCACAGGGCGTCTGGGATAATTCTGCCGGGATGGGATGATGACGACTGGGTCATCATGGGGACGCCTGGATACCCTCCGTGCCCGCCTGCTCTCGCCTGCCCACCCGCGATGCCGCCAACCCGGTCTGACAGGCCAAAACAACAGGACATGACAGGACACGACTGGCTGGCGACAGGCGAAACAGACCGACGGCTCGGTGTTTCCACGAAAAGAGGGCTGTCGAAATGCGCTGTGGAGACTAAGGGGCGACGGAACCCGCCAGCGGCGCTACAACGTCAAGCCAACAGCCTATCAAGGCGCTCACCGCCCCGATTCGCGCCGGAGCCATGGTGTTGGAGCTTGCTGCGTAGGGTAGGGCCGGAGGATGGGTTTGCGCCTTTGCGTTGCCGTTGCGGGCGATGCCTTGCGCCACCCTCAGGAACAGCCTAGGGCGCATAAATCTACTCTCGTCAGAGCAAATCCGTAACTTGACTACGGATACCGATCCCGGGCGACCTGCACCTAGCCTGGCATCGATCGGGTTTCGAAACACGGACGGACAGACGGACTGCCCGCCGTTGACTGTTTAGTTTTGTCGATGACGCTTGGCCCTGCTGGATATTTTTGGGGGGGAAGAGACGGGAAGCCTGTCCATAATCCCCGTCCGCTGTGCTTATTTTGACCAGGGAGACCCGGCTCCCACTGCTCCCACGGCGGCACTCTGCCCATGCCGTCCATGATCCATGGCTCCCCATTCGATTCGCTCGTTTGCGTTCGATTGCCTCGTTTCTGGGGATCGCCTGGCCTGGGCGGGGCTCGGGATGGTCAAACGCTTAGTGCTCGCGTTAATCTTTTTTCCGGGCCTCCCATAGGCTCTCACAGGCTCCCCGCAACTTCCCACAGGTCGCAGGGCCATTCCGCCCTGGCCAATCAGCGCCCTCGCCGGTCTCAAGCCCGCAGACCAATCAGCGGCTGCATTCTCCAAATGGAAACAGCGACAGGGGCCTAGCGTGCGTTCTTTGCAGTTTCCTGCATGCGTGATCACAGTGGGCAGCACCGTCCTGCCGCAACTGTTCCGCTCCCCCCACCCCTTCCTGCCTCAGCTCCATTCTGCTATCCTCACCTTCCCTTGCCTGGCGGTGGCTGCCTGCCCGCTGGTCTGGGGCCTGCCCTGCTGCCCTTGGTCCCTGGGTTCCTCCCTCAATCCCTGGCTGTCTGTAGGTGTCCTCGCTAAAAAAAAAAAGAAACCCAAAACGCCAACTCCCGACGCTGCCAACACTTCGCTTCCAACACCGTACGGAGTACAGGCACACCCGTGATGCTCACACAGCATACAGGGTCCTCCCACAGGAGACCACCTGGGTCCGGTTTGTTTCTATAATTATCGACCCCCCCGCGGCCCCGGCGTGGCCCGCACACACACCACTTCGGAAGATTAAACGACTCTGCCCGCGTTTCACTCCCTCCCGCGATAGACGTCGGCATCATCTTGTATGTGGGGACTGATGGCACCAAAAAAACGCCCAGAACCAACCTCCGACGCGGCGCAGGAGAGGGGGGGAAGATCTTTCCCACCTGGCGCTGTCATCACAGGCACCAACACCAGCACCAGCTAGCCAGCAGCAATGTTGGCCGTATCAACCGTATCCATCCATGCTGACCCCCTCATTGTGACATGAAATGCACCTCCTACAGACGTCGCGGCCAACAACGCCGCCAACCACGCGAACGAGTCGGCACTTGGCCGAATCTGGAGCGTGAGATGGGAAACTTGGCTGCGGGTTGGTAGCATCAATGCTCCGGTCATGCAGTTTCGGCAGCTTTGCTGAAATGAGCAGGAGGTCAAAGAGGCGGCGGCCGCTTTGTTCTGGACGACGACGACACGGAGGGGGGCTGACTGGCTTGCTTGTTGCGTTGCTTGCTCGCTCGCTTGACTCGAGCCGAGTCGATTCGAGTCGAGCCGGGCTGTCGTATCGGCTGCTGCTCGCCGTGTTTGGCCGTGTTTGGCTCGCTCGGCTTGGCTCTCGTCCGTCCGTCTGAGCGTCTCCCTCTTGTCCCACCGTCGGCTGCGGCTGCTCCCCGCGCATCGGAGCCGCCGAACGGGCCATCAAACGCTGGGAAGCGACCAGGGGGCGGCTGGCGACCCTCTCTCGCGCGAAGCGGCTTTGCTTTTTGGGCGGGCATAGTGGGTAGTGCGTCCCGACACACTGGGCTGAACAAACCCAACTGCAAATCACGACCTCGCCCTCCTTGCCCAACCATTGGCTGCGCCCCCAGGCGCCATCGCCCTCCTTCGCCATCCCTCGTCGCTAGGTCGGCAAATCCTCTCGCCACTGAGTGCGCACAGTTCATGACCTCCCTTACGCGCGGCGGAAGCGGGGTCGTGGTCATGCCCCATAGTGTCTCAGAGCGCGATGCGCAGGGCAAGGGGAGCTAGTAAGACAATATCCACGGCAAAAAAGGTCAAGCCGAGGTGCTCCAGAGAACGGCCGCGCCGCCATGCAGGCCAGCCCGAGTCGGCCGGCCTGACGATGACTGGGTAGCCAGACGCAGCAATCGACGGTTTGCGGGGGGTTGTCTTGCGCCTGCGCCCGACGGGGCGCGACGGCCCCTCCTCGACGGCAGCGAAGCGCACTTTCAGCTCTCGGCTCTCCCTGCGTGTGCGTGTTTGTCTACCCTCTGGTCTTGATGTCTGTCAAGGTACAGCACAACCATGTGGGTATGTACATGGGAACTGCATGGGATGGCCCTTCGCACATGCACGCCATCGTTTGCGGAACCAGAGTTCGGAATCTCATCGCCCCAACGGCAGTTCCCTGGTTTTCGGGATGGGGGCCAAAACAACCCGCGTGTGTGTGTGTGTGTGTGTTCGGCATCCTCGCCGGCGGCCCTCATCAACCACTCTCCTCCTCCTTGCTTCCCACCGTTTTTTCAGAACGGAGCTCAGCCCACGCTCTGCGACGGCGGCGGCTGAGGCGGGGGCCGCATGAGGCAGCCCGGAGAGGCGCGCAAACACGCGCAAGCACACGCGCAAGCACACGCGCAAGCAACCCCGGCTGAACAATCCCAAGCCCAGCCCTTGAAGCCAGAGCTTCCGGGACCGAGCCCTGTGACGGATCCAGGGCAAGAGCTAGCTAAGTGACTGGGGAAGCCCCGCGCCCGCCTCATCACATGGCAAGAGGAGGCTGTGATGGGAGGGCGAGAAGCCATTGGCGATGGAGCAGGCTCCGGCTGGAGACTAGCGGCGGCTGCTTCGTCTCGTTGCCCGCGTGAAGTGTGGGACGTGTGTGGACGAGGGCGGGGATACGTGCACCACCAAACGCCAGACAGACGCCGGGGTTCCAGGATGACATGGCATGGACGATCGGGGAAGCGCCAAATTTGGCAAATTTCCAGGATACCTGGGAGATTTTGGGCATCAACAACGGTGGACGGTGAACCCGTCTGATCGGTCTGTGTGTATCCCAGACAGTCGGGCGCGTGGCCTGACTGTAGGGGGCCAAAAATGCGTTTTGTGCAGCTCTCTCACTCCAGCCCAAGTGAAACGGCAAGCCGCCCGCCCGCCGGTCAGGCACCCGAGTTAGCTACCTACAGATCCAGCCTCTGTCCTCTGTCCATCCGCATGCCGGGTTGGTTCTTGATGGATGGCGTTTAACTGAACGGATGGCGGAACATGCTGCTCGCTTGTCAGCATTCCCTTCCCTCCCTGCCCCCACCCCACCCAACCAACCCAACCACCCCAACCCCAGATCGGCCCGTGCAAAAAAAAAAGCGGCAACCTTGCCCCCCCTTGTCGAACTGTGCCGACGGAGATGGGTCTTGGCACACAGGCTGCTGGCGGGCGAGAACCAGGATGGATTGGGGGCACGATTTGACTCTCTCAAGCATGCAAGTGCCTGGCCGGGCTGTCGGCCGCGCCCGTTTATTCTTGTGTGCGGGGAGCGAGTATTATGCTCTGCAGGTCGTCGCATAGCAGTGGAGTGGGGTGTTGTTTCCAAGACGGGCATCCCTACCCCTTCCCTGGCCCCCGCTCGTCTGCCGCACCACCCCGGCCGGGAAACAAAAATCGCAGGGCAGGGAAAAGTGACGTACCGGTACGCGATTGATAGACCCCGGTTCGACGGCGAGACGCCGTTGTCGAGGGAGCGCGCGGGTGGGGATGGGGATTGAGATGGGATGGATTGTATGGATTGTATGGATGGAGGGCGGATGGATGAGGGGAAGGAGGGATTACGGATTTGCGGATTGGGAATTGGCGGTTGCTGACGGCGCGAGGTGAGGTGACGGGTGACGGGGACGGGTGAAGAGGATTCTGCTGCAGTCGCTTTGCTGCAGTTCGCGCGGGATTCGGTCCGCGGGATTCGTTGCGGGCTCTCGCGGCTGCTGCTGCCGCTGCCGCTTGCTGGGTATCCCAGGTTCTCTGTTGGGGCCTTAGGGAGTGGTGTTGCTAAATTCGCTGTGATATCGCTGCTGTTGGAAGCAGAAAGCCATCCTGCAGCGCTGCAAGCAGACGCAGGCAGACACACGCCGCCGCCGCGCCGGACGGAAAGCGAGGCGCGGGTGGCTCGACTTGCCATCCCCGACCGAGGGTAGACAGACGCAAGTACCGCGCCTGGTTGCGCCCATGAGAGAGGTTGTATCATGGTTGAGTATCCGTCCAGCGGCACCCCTCTTGCATCCTGCTCTGCCCAACCCCGGCTCAGCGCGCGCTTTTCCCTTCCCCCTCGTCCATCCACCCACACACCAACCACACCTCAGGCTCACTCACACACCTTTGGCTATTCACACCCTCACACCCTCCCCCTCCAGTCTACACACCCTCCCCCTCCAGCTCCCACACCCCCTCAACTTCCGCGTTGTCCGCTGCAAAATCTTGCCCCCCTCCCCACCCCCAGGTAATTCAGGCACGGCAGACCCACATGCCCACTGACCGGGGAGCCCTGCCAGCTCTCGATCTCGCCGCCTCCCATCCGGCCTTCTGCACTCGCGGCGGGCGTCTGTGCGTTGCGACTTCACCGTGGCTTTTGCTTGCTGCTGGCTAGTGGGCGGTACATTTCGCTGGTCTGGGTGGGCTCTGGCGGCGCTTGTTTGGCTGGGGACCGGGGGTGGCACTTCGACGGAGCGCCAGCCAGCCTCTGATTACCTCGCTCACCCGTCTTGTCTCTCCAAGCCTCCTCCTCACCCCCCCCCCTCCCCTTAACTACCCTATACCCATCTCCGCTTCCGCACTACGGTATTACGGAATACCTCCTTCGAGACGAATCCGCGAGGCCAGCTTGCCGAGTCGGGCTTTCTCTCTTTCCTTCCTTTTTTTTGGAGTGTGTTTTGTTGTCATCGGCCCTCACTCGAGCGCCTCGAACTGCGCGGCCGCCAACGAGATTCGAGCCACTCATCAGCAGGCAACAACCCAGGCCCCGTCGCCCGCCCACTTGGTGCGTGTTCTGCGGCAACACGAGCCATTCCCGACAGGCGCAGCAGGCAGCCCCAGCGTTAATCGCGCGTCAAAAAAGGGACCAAGCGCCCTGTAACCCGGCAAACTCGACGGGAAAAAGGCCCCAACGCCTTTCTTGGGTTTCTTGGGCGCTTCGATTTCCAGGACAACCCGGGCAGAGAGAAGAAGAGGCAGGCAACGACAGGAGAAGAGGAAGAAGAAAGGATTTGTTTCCTGGGACTTGCATCTGGTCGTCATCCATCGTCGCACGCATTTCGCACCCGCACACCCACGCACACGCCCTTCCCCGGACGACTCGACGAAGGGGCATCCATTCCCTCTTTTTTTGCTTCCTGCTTCTGCTCATTCCGTCACTTGCATTGCTTGGTAGCAGGTCTGCCGAGGGCCGCAACGGGCAGCAGCAGCAGCAGCAGCAGCGAACTCCCGCGATTGCATTCCATCTTACGCCTTGGGCTGTTTGCGCACAGATCACCATCGCGCGCTCTCACTCTCACCCGCGCGCGCCAGCTTTAGGTCGGTCCATGTCTCTCTGAGGGCCGCCGCCTCGAGCAGAAAGAAGCAACCCGCAGTAGCAGCAGCGCAACCGGCCGCCGGGTTCCATCTCTCGCGCTGCAACCATCCTTCTAGGTTTCCCAGGACGGACCCGGCAGCGGGGCCAGCGGAGGGGCCAGTTTGTGGCGGTTTGCCAATTTTTTGCTACGGCCTTTGCGACGAAAGCTGCAGTTGTTTTCCTGGTGTTTGCACACACAGACAGACAGAGACACGCAACCCATCCACGCACACACCGCACACCACACACCACACACCAACACACACGCCGACTCCTCACCCAGACCCAGGCAACGCACAGGCGCTAAGGTGCTCCCGAGTTAGCCTCCTGCTGCTACTCCCCTCCGCCTCCTCCTCCTCCGCCCTCCGAAACACCACGGCCGCTCTTGCGGCGCGCCAGTCCACGCCCAGACAGGCAGCGCGCCCACGGCCTTCGGGACGGAGACACGACGGGCGCATTGCCAGTCGGGGCCCAAAACGACCACGTCCGCGGCCAGCGCGCCCCGAAACGAGTCCAGGGCTGGAAGTATCGGACGCACGAGCGCCGACCACGCCCCACCTTTTTGTTGCCCTGCATCATCGCAGCCGGGCGCCTTGCTGCTCGCTCCTCTCATCATCCTGCTGCAGCCTGGTCACACTGGGTCTTTTTTTTTTCGTCTCCCATCCCCGTCGTCGTCCCGGACTGGGCTTGCGGGAGCAGGTTGCAGGTTGCAGGTTGCAGGCGTGTTCTGATTTGATTTCACGAAATCGCGAGGGGACAACTCCCACGATCCCACTTCGACCGCCAAACACCCCCCCATCTCAACAAGACACGCCCCCCCCCAACCAAGTCTCTCACCCCGTCTAAAAAAAGGGCTGGGTGAGCGAGCGAGGCAGGGTCGCGGCCGTCGCATTGTCGTGCGCCGCCGCGTTTTCGGGTCCCGGAACCCGTCTCGCTTAGATCCGCCATCTTCAGGCAGCTCATTTATCTGCCACACCCGGCGCTGTGTCTCTCCCCTCTTGTTGCGCGAGAGAGCGAGCGAGAGAGTGAGTAAGAGAGAGAAGCCGCCGCCGCCGCCAACGCGCGCAAGACCAAACTGACGCCAACCGGGCCTCGCGCCCTCGACGCTGCACTATTTACGACCACCAACGCCAACCCCGCCACCACCACCGCCAACCCGGCGCGCCCCCATTGCAGCCGCAGCGCGGTCGCTTCGGTCCTGGGCTCCGTCCACGCCGGCTTTTTAATCATCCGCATTACACCCAGCCATCCATCCATCCACCCGGATTTCTTATCCACCACCTCCACCACCACTGCCACCACCCCTACCCCACGCAACCTCGATAATTCCCTTCCATGGAGATGGCCGCCTTCACGGCACTAAACGGCGGCTCGCCAAAGTCGGTCGACGGCGCAGCCAACGGGATAGCAGACGCTGACACCCGGCCGAGCAGGCAATCCGCCAGCGCGGAACCCAAGTCGGCCGATGGCGTGAGCCACGGGAGTCAGATCCGGCGGGAGAGGGACGGAGAGAGGGAAAGGGAACGGGAAAGGGAGAGGGAGATGGATCGCGAGAGGGAGAGGGAGAGGGATCGGGAGAGGGAGAGGGAACGGGAACGGGAAAGAGAGCGGGAAAGGGAGAGGGAACGAGAGCGGGAGAGGGAGAGGGAGAGGGAAGACCGTGAACGGGAGCGGGAGAGGCAAAGGGAGAGGCACCGCGAGAGGGAGCGCGAGCAGGAACGCGAGCGGGAACGCGAGAGAGAACGCGACGACCGCACGTCCCAAGACGCTCGCAGCGGGTCCAGCCACGAGAGGAGCTCGTTTGCCGCCGCCACCCCCCTTCCCGAGGAGGAGACCTCCCACAAGCGGAAGCGCTCCATCTCGGACTCGCCGAGGAGAGAGCGCCTGCCGTCACCACCCTCCAGGACCGAGAGGACGGAGCGGCCCGACCACTACGCCGACCACTATGCGTCGCAACGCCCCCGGCTGGACTCGCGGGACGACCGCCGCACGCCCCCCAGGGAAGCCTACCGCGCCAGGGAAGGGACCCTCGCGCGGGACGACTGGCGCGCCCAGAGCGCCAGGGAGGAGCGCACCGCGAGCTACGACGGCCCGTACTCGGCCGCGCCCCCGTCGGGCCAGTCGGAGGAGGCCATGGGCGATCTGCTGCAGCGCGCGACGAGCTACGGGGACGACGATCAGAGCCCCAACGGCGACGACGGGTACGGCCGCTACACGCCCGAGCACTCCAGGGATTCCCTCGCCTCGGACCCCAAGAAGCGCAAGAAGCGCAACTTTAGCCACCGCACAAAAACGGGCTGCCTGACGTGCAGGGGGCGCAAAAAGAAGTGCGACGAGCTCAAGCCCGAATGTATGTTTTTTTTTTTTTTCGCTTTCTTCGCTT